>CABHPR010134539.1:0-20475 GCA_902168415.1 Peromyscus melanophrys | reverse complement strand
AAAAAAAAAAAAAAAAAAAAAAAAAAAAAAAAAAAAAAAACAGATGTTAACCAACAGATTGTTTTTCTGTTGCTCTGTCCCCATCTCAGAAGAAAAGGAACTCTGAAATGATAGCCCACTTGTGTGGGCTTTTATTATGTTTCTGCGTCCTGTGGCTTTCTCTTTGGAATGAGCCTCTTCTGGTGAGACTTGCTGGAACACTTGGTCTATTTTATAAAATGATGTGCTGTCCAGTTATATTGCAATCTGATTATCAGAGTCCTAATATAAAGGCAAACAAAGCCAATTAATATCATAAAACTAAATACAATTTTGCCTCTTTTAGACCCATCTCTGAGGAGAACACGTTATGAAGAGAAAGCATGTTCATAAGAAGCCCTAGGTCAGGGGAAACACCACCTAGGAAGGAGCCAGAGAAGCACCGCCCTAGCGACAACTTTGCCATACCAGGGGCTCTGAAGCAGCTAGCTGGCTGAGGACCGACATCAGGAGACGCTGTGGCAAAGCTCATGCCAAAATAATCTGATTTCTATGCTTACAGTCCCTCTGGAATCACTCAATTCTCGCCCAATTCCTACGGTGCACACTACCTTGGTCTTGCCCTTGTGAAGACATGGCTGATCTACCAAGGCCAGCAGCTGCTTCTGGAGTGTGTGCACACTTACGGTGCCCTGAGACATTGCTCAAGTTAATTAAAAAGTCTTTGGTTCTTTTTTTTTTTTTTTTTTTTTAAGCAAGTTCTTCTGAGACTTTCCTGGAAACCCCTGACAGAAGCCGATAGGAAAGTAATTTTTTAATTACCTTGATATGTCATTAATATTTGCTTTTTATAATTGTTGTATTACATTTCTTCTTAAAATTTTCTAAGAAAGAATTAGCTACATGGAAAGCAAAAGGATGTGTGTTTACTTATCATAATGTTGAGTAAGGTGATAATACAGAACACATGCCCACGTACATTGTCTGATTTCACACTCATCTTCAGAGTTTCTTCTTCTGATTTCACACTCAACAGAACAGAGAAGCATCTTTTGCTGTGACTAAAATGCCATCAAAACTATCAAAGAGCCGGGCAGTGGTGGCGCACACCTTTAATCCCAGCACTCGGGAGGCAGAGGCAGGTGGATCTCTGTGAGTTCGAGGCTAGCCTGGTCTACAAAGCGAGTTCCAGGAAAGGCGCAAAGCTACACAGAGAAACCCTGTCTTGAAAAACCAAAAAAATAAAAAAATAAATAAATAAATAAATTTAAAAAAAAAAACACTATCAAAGACAGCCAAACTAAAACATCTTAAAGTAAAGTTCATATGATGTTGTCATAGCCACAGTTATTAGTGAAGAAATAAAAGGGAGTCAAGTGTTACCCTGAAAAGGGATTTAATGTTCTCAAAATTATTGTATTAACTCTTATAAGAGAATACTGATATAAATTAATATAAATAAAATACCTTTCAAGGACTGCTATAAATAGCACATAATGACATTAAATTGTATCCCCTGGTGAAGAAAAGACACTGGAGCATGACAGTACCACAGGAATTCCAAGTTAGTGTCTATCTGCTGTGAGATATAAGCACAAGCATTCACCTTTGTGTGTTTTGCTTTGTTCTTTGTTTTGTTTGTTTTGTTGATTTGCTAGAGCAAATCCACAGCCTCACACAGCATAAACAAGACTCTACCACAAGCTACAACCCTAGTCCAACATTCACTTCCACCTAACAGCCTAAGTTTAATTTAATTTGATCTGATAAACCATTGTAATTTTACCATTTGAGGAGGCCATACAGATGTACACTATCATGGAAAGTTTGCTATGTTAAATATGATCATTGTTCTAGAAAAGGAGAAAGAATACACATGTGAACCGAATGCATACTATTGCTTAATATTCTATCAGAAAATGAGCACATTGGCATTGAAATACATTCCATCGGTAGCTATAAAGTCTAACTGAATTTATCAGTGATCACAAGTTTAACAAGTTACCACTTCTAATCAAACAACACAGACTCAGAATTCCATCCCAGCAAATACACCACAATCAGAATGAGCTCTCTACTTAGGAGTTGGAAAGTATAGTACAGGTTCCTATCAGCAAATTACCATAATCTCTAAATTGTGTTCCCCTGAAATCCATATGTGTTAGGGAACATTATTTTAAAGTGTGTTACTTTTGTTTATGTTGGATCTTTTTAACTCTGTAAAGCTGTGTTACTGTGCCTGTCTAAAACACTTGATGGTCTAATAAAGAACTGAAAATGGTCAATAGCAAGGCAGAAGAAAGGATAGATGAGGCTGGCAGGCAGAGAGAGTATATAGAAGAAGAAATCTGGGAGGAAAAAGAAAGAACGAGAGAAGAAAGAAGAGGACTTGAGGAACCACCACCTAGCCACCCAGCTACACAGCCAGACATGGAGTAAGAAGGAAAGAAGAGGTAACAGGAACAGAGAAAGACAAAATCCCAGAGGCAAAAGGTAGATGAGAGAATTTAAGTTAA
Organism: Peromyscus melanophrys; assembly: GCA_902168415.1. Taxonomy (NCBI): domain Eukaryota; kingdom Metazoa; phylum Chordata; class Mammalia; order Rodentia; family Cricetidae; genus Peromyscus; species Peromyscus melanophrys. The sequence continues at coordinate 17,980 of CABHPR010134539.1, read as the reverse complement.
GGAAAGCTGGCAAGAAACAAGCCAAGCTAAGATCAGGCATTTATAATTAAGAATAAGCCTCCATCTGTGATTTATTTGGGAGCTGGGTGGCAGGCCTCTCAAAAGAGACAAAAACAAACAACAACATTTTGGCATATCAACGTGGGCTGATATTTCCATGGGGCCCGAGAAAGCTTAAAAAAGAAAAAAAGGTACGGCTCCCTTAAGAGTTTCTGTAGGCCAGGTGATAGTGGCACATGCCTTTAATCCCAGCACTTGGGAGGCAGAGGCAGGCAGATCTCTGTGAGTTCAAGGCCAGCCTGGTCTACAGAGTGATTTCCAGGACAACCAAGGCTACACAGAGAAAAATCTAAGTAAAAATGCCTGCCACAGTGCAAGCATCAGCATTCTAGAGGTCTAGGAAAGGTTTAATGCAGTTCTTGGTCACCTACCTCCAACCATGTCCTGGGTTTTAGGCTTGTCTTTCAAGACCCGAGATGCGGGCAAAGCCAGAACCAAAGCTGTGGGCAGAATTCCCAGCCTGTGCCGCTTAGCAGTTTTTTTGTTCATGCAGACAAAAAAAGGATAAAAGATACGCAATAAAAGAGGTCCAGATGGAAAAACCTCTAAACAAGTTGCTGTGTGTTTAACAATGTGCGTAGGCTTAAGAAAAGTAAGAAAGTATAGTCATAGAAAAAAATGAATAGTTAAAAAGTAAAGTCTCTAAAGAGAGAGTAAAAGAAAAAAAGAAGCCATGTAAGATGAGAAATACACAGGGAGTCTGGATGCTGTATGTTATTGCGTTGATTTTGAATGTTTTGAATGCTGACAAGCAAACAATAGCTGCTGAGACACATGGGTTGTGATCTAGACTGCTAAACTGAACCAATCTAGACACTTTAGGAACGAACGCCTTAGCTTTAAGTTATATTTCATTTATATACACATAAAATATATATTTCACATAGAAATAAAAAATGCTTTGGAGTTTTGTTCCCAATGGAGACGAGAGGTTGTGGATTCCTTCAGGAATAATATAGTCGGTTTTGATCAGGGGAGACTGCCTGAATCTTGACAGGTGATATCTATCAGCAAAGGTTACTGGTGGTCTTCCCAGGACTTGGTCATTTCTCTCTGGGACCCTAAAGATGGCTTCGTCCACAGACAACAGGAAGCAGTGTAAAGAAAATGACTTCCTGATTCCCAAGAGTTGGGTTGTGGGAGGCTTTTGGTTATTTGGTGGGCTATGGATGTTTGTTATCATTTATGGGAATATAGGGATGATAAGACAGAAGGGTAGATTATTGAATCTACTTTAAATAATAGAGTAGATTATTGAATCAACTATAAACTAAGGGACAACTACTAATCTCAAATATTTTGTATTTGTAAGGACTTTTGAATAGTGACACAAACTTAAGGTAATTTTTATTGCAACACACTGTGTGTATGTTTCTGTTCTGGTTAGGAGGATTTTGTATATTGACAAAAATTTAAGGTTATTTTTGTTATAACATATTGTATGTATGTTTCTATTTTTGTTTGAGGTATTGTTCCTATGCAGTTCATTTGGAAACGTAGGGTGAAGTTCTAGTTTTTGAAAGCTATTATTATAAACTATATAAGATAATCACGAAACATAGGTTAGTGGTCAGTAATTTATAACATTCAAAATTGTAGATATGTTAGGTTGTTTTCCAGATCACAGAAATATATTTTAGATAGATGGATGGTCTTCAAACCTTTCAAAGACCTACAGAATATGGCATTTTAAAGGTTCTGTTAACTTAGAGCTTTTCATGACAATGAGACACATCTGCTTTTGGCAGCACCAATTTACTTCAGAGATGATGGGCACTGAAGAAACTAGTTATGGAGTTTGCTTTCAATGTGGCAAGGCTAGTCATTTGGACAAGAAGCTGATCTTGCCTAGACTGCTTGACAGTATGTTGTATAAACTGGACATGCAGGACCCACAAGAAAGTGACAGTTGAACTTTGCCAAAACAAGGAGGGATGGTCCTTCAGCGTTCTTGCTTACAGAAGAAACTGCCAGACATTCTGCACAACACAGAGGAAAATAACTGACAAACTTTGTCATATAGGCTGGACAGTCTTTCAAATTTCCTGCTTCACTGAAAAGTCTGCCAGATCCTATGGGCCTGTAGGTTGAAGATGGATGTCCCAGTGTTGCAGAGAAACTTTGGGTGACTGTCCAGGCAGTTAGATGTCTATATCATTTCTAGAGTTTTTGGAAGTTGTTTACAATGCACTTTTGTTTACTTAAATAATATATCCTTCTGGGGCCTTTGATGGAATTAGAGACTAGATAGTTACAATTGTAGTTTTCCTTAGATATGACAGAAAGTAAATTAGGTATAAAATTTTGGATTTAGTAAGATAGGATAGATTATGTGCTGTGGATATCACTCTGTATCAATAAAGCACTGATTGGCCGGTAGCCAGACAGGAAGTATAGGCGGGACTAACAGAGAAGGGAGGAGAGGGAACAGGAAGGTGAAAGGGGGAGACTGCCTGGAGCCCCGGCCAGAATAAGGAAGATGTAAAGTACCAGTAAGCCACGAGCCATGTGGCAAAGTAGAGATTAATAGAAATGGGCTAAATATAAGAGTAAGAGCTAGACAATGATAGGCCTGAGCTAATGGCCAAACAGTTTAAATAATGTAAGCATCTGTGTGTTTATTTTAAAGCCAGAGGCTATGGATTTGTTCCAGATTAAAATACATCAGGTTTGACCAGCCAAGACCCCCTGAAAGGTCTCCGATGATACCATGGCCCAGATGATCCAACATCCAGAACCGTCTCAAGGCAACTGGCTCAGATGATACACCCTCACGGACTACTCCATAATCCTAATATGTTCTTTATGTCCCCATAAGATACAGCGCCCCCCTCCAGCAGGAAGTAGTAAGAGAATCTACGCCCAAATTCCCAAATATACCAATCTGGCTTTGGAGATTTTCTTTAAATTTACCAGACACCAATGAATTGGAATACAATGAACTGTGAATACAATCTTTACTTGATAATTGGTCTTGTTGTATACAGTCTTACTATGTTAAAATTAAAACCTTTCATTTTTGTTTAGAAAAAAAGGGGGTAATGTTGGGGAATATTAAAGTGTGTTACTTTTGTTTAGGTTGCATTTGTTTAACTCTATGAAGTTGCATTACTTTATCTGTCTAAAACACCTGATGGTCTAATAAAGAACTGAATGGCCAATAGCAAGGCAAGAGAAAGGATAGGCGGGGCTGGCAGGCAGAGAGAATATATAGAAGGAGAAATCTGGGAGGAAAGAAAAAGGAACAACAGATGAAGGAAGAGGACTTGAGGGGGCAGCAACCCAGCCACCCAGCTACACAACCAGACACGGAGTAAGAAAGAAAGAAAAGTTATACAGGAATAGAGAAAGATAAAAGCCCTGAGGCCAAAGATAGATGGGATAATTTAAGAAAAGCTGGCAAGGAAAAAGCAAAGCTAAGGCTGGGCATTTATAATTAAAAATAAGCCTCCATGTGTGATTTATTTGGGAGCTTGGTGGTGGGCCCCCCAAAAAGAGCAAAAACCAACAACAACACATATGTTTAAGTTCCCAATATGATATCTGGAGATGGGGCCACGAGGAGTCTCAAGATGAGATTGGTATCCTCATAAGAAGAGACATGACTTTCTTCCCCTGTCCACATGTGAATACATTCACAAAAGGGTGACATACAAATCAGATCTTTACCAAGGGATCAAATCAGCTGGCATATTTATCTCCTTAACTGGAGCCTCCTTAGCTTCTCGACATTAGGTGTCTTCATTTATGAGTAATAAATTCCCGGAGTTTTAGCTGAAGTTTATGGAATTTTATTATGACAGATCCGGACTAATGGAAGCCAATCAATGACGAACAAATTACCCTTTGCCTCAGACTGAACGAGAAATCTATTCTGAAAATATGTTGTGTTCTTAAGCTCTGTCTTAAATATTAATTCCCCAAGTGAGCAATATGACTACTATTTCCTTTTTCAAGCACAGTAATGGCTGTACATATTCTTTTAGTGCCAATGCTACCCTCTAGCACTCACTTTGCAGGGACTGTGGATCCCAGCCTCCCATTCTCATTACTAATTCAATTTGTATCCTGCCATGCTTTTCCAACAGAAAGACAAAGTCTTCAGCTAACACTTTATGGGAATTAGAGCATTTCCATGAAGTTTTTTCTTACCACTTAGGGATTCAGATTGTTCCATACTTTGGGTGTCTAATTTCTTTGGGTGTTAAATAATCTGCACCAATTACTTGCAAATAGCAATCCACAATGCTTTGCAGGTAACCTCCTATTCTTCACTCACCTTTCACATAGAAATTTGTAGAAAGCAAAGTTCAAATAAGCTCAACAAGCAAGTCAGAGCTAGTGCCAGGCCAGTGGGTTGAATCTTACGACAACTGCACCCCCACCCCCATTTCCAATGTAGAGTTCCAGGGTGGAACTCTGCAGCTGGAACAGTAGGCACAAAGCCAAAGGACCGACGTGTTGATTCCCCACATCCCACTCACCTCAGGGACCTGAAATCTCCATTTCCCATAAAGTCTATGATGCTTTCAATTGCCCTCCCAAGTGCAAGAATTAGATTTCCTTTCTTGTTATTAATAGAAAAATACTATTACATTGAACATTATTTTAATTATCTGAAAATCTCCTGAAAACTATCCTTGATGAAATTGCTTCATTGCCTAATAGCTTTCAGATAAACAGCATTCTTGAAATCACATTACAGGTTTTACTCTATTGAATGTTATCTCTAAAATTATTTCCCAAGTGTTTGGTTTTCATGCTTTACATCTTAATGACCTGATGAGATTGTCAGGTTGGAGAACATCACTAGAGTACCAGCTCCCTTTCTGTGAACACTGGGATTCTATCCAGTGTTTTGTTATTGAGGACAGTAGAGTCTACTCATTGTGTTCAAAGATATTTCCTTGGGATAATTCCTAGGGATGAAACTAGTGAGCCAAAGAATTTGGACTCTTTCTAAAGACATTACCTACATTTTTGTCCTCCCCACACCCCAAAAGACTCTACCCATTCTCCTATTGGCAACAAATGACCTTCCTGGCTTTGTTTAACAGGTTAAGTATACAAATTTTATTGCAACTTTTCCAACATGAGTTGCTCACTCTTTGTGAAAAGAGGATTGCCTCAGTAATTATAAAATAATTTTATATGCTACAAATTCAAGCAAAAGCATTAATCAGGACCTAAGAAATATTTTCATGATTATTTTACTAAGTGCTTATCCCCTCATATGAATTTACCATTTTGTCTATTTGTCTATAAAGTCTCAATGTTTTAGAGGCAAAAGTGAATGAATATTGGTTCCTCCAAAATTAAAAGCTGAGTCACCACAGCAATCCTACAACTAGTTATATACTCAAAAGTAGGATATTGCCTGGCATGGGGCTCACACCTCCAAGTCTAGCATTCAGGAGGCTGAGGCAGAGGATTACTGCAAGATTGACAAAAGATTCTGTCTGGAAAAACAGAAACAAACTAAACACCCCACAGTCTTAAAGAGGTATATTGGATACTCTCTTTCATAGAAGAATTTTTTTCTTACAAATAGATAAAATGTGCATGGAATCCAAGAAACAGATGAAGGAATAAATAAGTGCAATATATTCATAAAGTGGAATATTAGTTGGTCATCAAAAGAAGGAAATCCTGTTATATGGGACAGGACACACAGATGGACTTTGAGGACGTTGTGTTAAGTGAAACAAGCCAGTCCCCAAAAGAAAACCACAGAATGACCCCATTTATACAAGACTGCTGGGAAAGTCAAAAATCACAGGGACAAAACATAGAATAGTGATTGCAAAGGATTGGGCAGGAAAGAATAGAGTTGTTGTTTAATGGGTAGGGTTTCCATTTTCAAAACAGATTAGGAAGAATGGTTGAAGACCATGATGAATGTATTTGATGCCACTGTATATACTCTAAAATATGATTAAGATGGTAAATGTTGTGTATATTTTACCACAATAAAAGTATCTTAGTTTTCACAGTTTCTTAGCAAAAGATACTGTTTTAATAATATTTTTTGTTTTGTGGTTATTTTTTGTTTTGTTGTTTTTGGGGTGTGTGTGTTTGTGATAGTGTCACCAGATACCCTACCTGGCCTCACACAGCCACCCTCCTGCCTCAGACTTCTTTTCTGAGTGCCAGGATTACATGTGTGAGCCACCAAATCTGGTTTTAATATAAGTATCTTCCAACATCATTACAATCTTTCCTTTTTAGATAAAAATACAATTATCATACTAAGAGCTTATACACTATTGAATCTATTTCTAGATGCAACTATTGTTCGACAGATCTGAGTTCATATTTTTTCAGCAGTATTACCCTTTGCTCTTCTTTTTAATTTTTAATTCTTCAGGAGTCCTTCATGTTTATTCCTACATTAGATTTCTGGAGTCCCCTAAGAAAAACAGAAGGATTTTGATAACATTGCTTCTGTAAATCAATGTGAAAAGTATTACAAATTAAAACACTGATCATGGGGCTGGAGAGATGGCTCAGTGGTTAAGAGCACTGATTGTTCTTCCACTGGACCTGGGTTCAACCCCCAAAATCCACATGGCAGCTCACAACCATCGGTAACTCCAGCTCCAGGGGATCTAGCACCTTCTTCTGGTTCCTACAGGTACCAAGCACACAGTGCACAGAGATACATGCAGGCAAAACATTCATACATATAAAATAATATAAATTATAAAATAAAACACTGAACATACTTAGAAAGAAATTTTCCTGCTTTCTGCTACTTTTCACTTTCTTTTAAGGTGACCAGCCCTCATATCCATGTTCATTTTTAAAGAGTGTTGTAAATAACAACTGTAATTTCCACACCCAGCTGTTACTTCAATAAGAACATATTAAAGACACTTCACCAATTTTAGCTGCATATATACATGGAAGGAGGCCAGGTTTTCTTCACACTGGGGGATGTACAAAAGTGAAGAGAAAAATTAGTTGTGGGGCCATAATTAGAGGCTTTTCCCTTCTGTAATTGTTTTGCAGATACACGATATTCTGCTCGCCTGCTCTGCATCTCCTGCTTCAACTGATTCTGCAGCCTTGGGCCAATTTTGGCTCTCCTCATTCATAGGAGCTTTCAGCAGCCAGTGTCTAGACCCACTTAGGATGGCCTAGAGCAGGCCTATCTCCCCTGTCCATCCAGTATAGCAAACCTACCCTCCACAACAGAGTAGATTCCCACTCCACTAGTGTCAAGTGGCTATGCTAATGAAACAGGTATGAAACTTCAAAATAAAATTTTTTAATTCTTAGCATATTTTAGAGATTGGTGGAAACCTAAGATTCAATGTTAGATTGTACATGAAAACATGGAAAAAAAATACTTGGTGTGTATGTGATTTAATATCAGAAGTCAGAGCCACAGTACTTCTGCCCAGAGGCACAACTTACATGAAAAGTGACTTAATCTTTGGGGTATCTAGCTCAATATGGCCTCAGTTAGTGGCAATTCCATATTACATATACACATGTCAGAAATGGACATATATTTCTTATGCACTGTACACTCACATTCACACCCACAGAACTAAATGACTGCAATGTTGCTATGATTTGCGCTCATTTTAGCACATGTGAGATGGGTAGAAATACCTTTATTTATTTATTTATTGAACTTTCTTTTCCTTTTAAAGACTGCTGTGGATATCGCTCTGTATAAATAAAATGCTGATTGGCCAGTAGCCAGGCAGGAAGTATAGGCGAGACAAGCAGAGAAGAGAATTCTGGGAAGTGGAAGGTTGAGTCAGGGAGATGCTGCCAGCTGCCACCATGAGTACCAACATGTAAGATACTGGTAAGCCACGAGCCATGTGGCAAGGTATAGATTTATAGAAATGGGTTAATTTAAGATGTAAGAACAGTTAACAAGAAGCCTGCCACGGCCATACAGTTTATAAGTAATATAAGTCTCTGTGTGTTTACTTGGTTGGGTCTGAGTGGCTGCAGGACTGGCCTATTTATCTCTCTCAAGTTAGTGGCAGCCTGTGGATTTGAGCAACTATGGCGGGTTCCTGGCGTTTGCGCTTGACCTGCAGTATGGCGGGAATGAGGCGTCTACAAGAGGCACATTAAGCTGCGTGGTGGATTTAGTCTTTGCTAGTACAAAAAAAAAAAGAGGTTTCTGGGCTACATGCTGCTTTGATAAAGGCACAGACCCACTGCTTCTGATAGTTGATGGCACACATGGCTCTAGACCCAGAGCTGACAGTAAACTGTACCACCGCCATGTTGGGAAGCTGAGGTGGGCGGAGCCAGCAGCCACAGTGACCATTTCAGTCTTAGAAATGCTGCAGTTTAAAGCAATAGGTTCACAATAGGGCAGATTCAGATGGAATAGTTTACAATGTGTGTAAAAATACATGTGGGCTTGAAAGAGAGAGGAAAAGAAATATATGCAATTATACAGATAGTTTTTAAAAATAAAGTCTGTAAAGAGACAATAAAGGTAGTATAAAAAATAAGCCATGTAAAGATGGATATCACACAGAGAATCTGGATTATGCTGTCTTTGGGATTTTTAACTGCAGAGAGACATTTGATTGTAAAGGCTGCTGAGTTAAACCAATATGTATATTTTAAAGATACCTTGACTTCAAAATTTGGATGTAAGGATATGTTGCTTTGGAAAGGAGGCTCTGCTTTTGTTTCCACAGAAAACCAGAGGCTATGGATTTGTTCCAGATTAAGATACATCAGGTTTGACCAGCCAAGACCCCCTGAAAGGTCTCCAGTGACACCATGGCCCAGATGATCCAACATCCAGAACGGTTTCAAGGCAACTGGCTCAGACGATACACTCTCACGGACTACTCCATAATCCTAAAACTTTCTTTGTGTCCCCATAAGATACAGCGCCCTCCTCCAGCAGGAAGTAGTAAGAGAAGCTACGCCCAAATTCCCAAATATACCAAGCTGGCTTTGGAGATGGAATTGGCTCACTCCTTCTCTATACTCAAACATACTGCAAAAAGAAAAGATTAAGAGATTCTTGTGTCCCATATCAGAAGAGCCCTCTGGTGTGGGACAGAGAGAAAAACCAAGATTTTTATAAATGCAATTTCTTTCTAAAGAAAAAAAAGGGGATAGTATAGATAATGATAGGATAAAAGAGTATATTGTTGAACCTACTTTTAAAGAGCAATGACTTGTTTGAAATGTTTTACATTGGTATAGATTTTAGTTTATTGATACAAACTTAAAGTTAATTTTGTTATACTGTGTGTATATTTCTACTCTTGTTTAAGGTATTATGTTTGTACAGCTCATTTAAAATTGTAATGGGTAATTATGAAATAGATTAATAATTAGTCATCTATGATAATCATACTTGTAGCCATGTTAGTTAAGTCTTCTAGATATGCATAGATATATAGGCAATCTTCAAACACTTCAAAGACCTACAGAATATGGCATTTAAAATATTTTTAAAAATTTAGACTTTCTGGACAGTGAGACATGTCTGCTCCTGGCAGCACCAATTTACTTCAGAGAGGAGGATGGGCACTGAAGACACTCCATATGGAGTCTATCTTCACCTTGGCAAAAATAGCCATTTGGACAAGAAACTGTTCTTGCTTGGACTGCTTGATTGACTGGATATGCAGGACCCATGGGAAAGTGACCACTGAACTTTGCTTGGCAAAATGGTCCTTCAGGTTTCTGCTTCACAGAGGAAACTGCCAGACATTCTACAGGACACAGAGAAAAGTGACTGAGAGACTCTAGGCCTGTGGGCTAAAGACAGATGCCCCAACTTTACAAAGGAACTCTGGATGGTTGTCCAGGCTGCCAGCTGTCTCTGTCTACTCTTGCAAGACTCCCCAAAATCTGCTTGTATCCTTTTCCCATTTCTCAGGTAATATTATATCCTCTGAGGTCTTTGATGTAGTTGAAGACTAGATAGTTACAATTTTCCTTAGTTATGATAAAAGATAAGTTAGATATGAGACAGACTCACAAATATAGGATAGATAGGATATCTTCTTTAATTTTGCCAAATACAAATAGACTAGATATTGTAACTGTAATTCTTGCTAGATAATTGTTTTGTTATATGTAATTTTACTATGTGAAAGTTAAAACTTTCCTTTTTGAAAAAAAAGAAAAGGGGAAGTGCTGTGGATATTGCTCTGTATAAATAAAAATGCTGATTGGCCAGTAGCCAGGCAGGAAGTATAGGTGGGACAAGCAGAGAAAAGAACTCTGGGAAGTGGAAGGTTGAGTCAGGGAGATGCTGCCAGCTGCCACCATGAGTACCAACATGTAAGATACTGGTAAGCTACGAGCCATGTGGCAAGGTATAGATTTATAGAAATGGGTTAATTTAAGATGCAAGAACAGTTAGCAAGAAACCTTCCACAGCCATATAGTTTATAAGTAATATAAGTCTCTGTGTGTTTACTTGGTTGGGTCTGAGCAGCAGCAGGACTGGCAGGTGAGAGAGATTTGTCCTGACCATGGGCCAGGCAGGAAAACTAGGTACAAAAGACTAACCCATCTGAAGGATATCTGCTATTTGCATCACACAGAAGTTGTTAAATAAACCTGGACAATCCATTGGCTTACAAGTTGAGTAAAATTTGTCTACACTGTGATTTCTCATAAAATGTTAAAGATGAATATGAAACTGGACTTATAATTCTCAGATTTTTCTTTTTGATGATGCTCTGGTTTCCTCTTAAGAATTATACTCAATTCAATCACATGAAAGTCAATGTAAATTCAGCCTTCAAGTCATGTGCCTTCATGAAAGAGAGGTCTCCATTAACAACCAATAGACATACAGAATAACTGGTACTCACAGTATAGAGCATGATGCCAAGCAACTGCTGTGTTATTGTTAGTGTCTGGCAATCTAAGGAGCCAAATGTTTACATTTCACTGGGACATACTAAAAATAAAAATACCATCATGCAAATTATGGGGAAATAACTGCTCTTGTACCAAAAGAAAATATACTATTGATTTCCCTGTCTTTATTTAGATAGATGGCTGAATGGCCAGAGAATAGTCTAGTCTCCAAAACAAAAAACAGATGGATCTCTAATGTTTCATTCCCACAAATTAGTCAAAATTTATGATACTTACACTTGCAAACACAATAATAAAGAATAAAAGTAGAGTAAGACGTGGTGGCATATACCCGTAATCTCAGCACTTGGGAGGTAGGGCCAGGAAGAAAAAGAGTTCAAAGTCATCCTCTCCAAGTTCTTGTATACAAGACCAAGAAAGATATGGAGGAGGGGAAGAAAAAAAGAAGGTAAGAATAGGGGGTTGAAAACTTACAAATGGTAACAGAACTTGGAAAAATAAGGATGGAGGGATGATTCAGCATTTAAGAGCTGTGCACTGCTCTTCTAGAGGTCCTGAGTTCAGTTCTCAGCATACATATCACATGGTTCATAACTGCCAGTAACCCTAGCTCCGGGGAACACAACATCCTCTTCTGCCTCCACAGGCACTCACATACATGTGGCTGACACTCAGACACACCGTGCATACATAAAAATAGAGTAAATCTTTCTTTAATAAAAAAGAACTTAAAAGACAAGAAACAAACTTGATTTTTAAACCTCAGACCTTGTAATAGAAATTGTTTGTTTCAGAGAGTTAAACGAGAGGTCTAAGGGCATATTTGATATTATGATAAAACTCAGATTCTTTAACTCTTTCTACTATATCACTTCTCTTTTGAAGGGTATTATGTAAGGAAGAAAAGTTAAGTGTAAGTAAAGATGGCCTCTGCATAATTCTCTAATTGACTATTTAGTATTGGTTTAAAACCATATCCAGTTAATATTAGAGGTCTTCAATTATCTACCATTATGTTTGGTCATTTGAGGCCAGGTAATTGAATATAAACATGTTATTACATAAATCAAACAACATCTCATTAGGAAAGCCCTAATACAAGGCAGGTGAACAAATATCACACCTCTCCCTAACTCTCCCTAAGGCTTACAGTCTTGGTTTTTTTCGTTGTTGTTGCTTTTTGTTTTTTTTTTTGTTTGTTTGTTTGTTTTTTCTGGAGGAGGGGCATATCAGTGCATATACAAGCACACACCTGTGCACACGTGTGGAACGTAGAGCAAGATGCTGGGTACCTTCCTCCACCACTCTCTGACTTATTGCCTTGGAACAGGATCTCCACTCAGCCACTGTTCTTGCTAGACTGACTGGCCAGAGAACCCTCAGGGTCCACCTGTCCCGTAGCCTTCATAATGTTGGGGTAACTTTGTGACCAGCTTCTTATGTAAGTATTAAATTTAAGGTCAGGTCCTTAGGTTTGCATAACAACTTCTCTTACTTAACAGTTCATCTCCTGAACTCCTAAGGCTTAGTGTTCAGTTTTTAAAAATTCATATTAAATCAATACTATAAAAAAATGACTTGTATTCAAAGCTTAATGCTTTCAACCTTACGGAAAGGAGGAAGACCAACTATCATTCACAGATGAGATAATCATTGGGTGGAGGGTGAGGGGACAGCGCTGGGGAGCAAACACAAAGCCTTGCACGAGCCACACAGGTGCCCTACTAGGGAACAAATAGCCCCAGCCTGGCATGATCTTAAATAGAGAAAAAGCTAGTGACTCTAAAGAAAAAGAAAAGAAACAAAAAGATCCTGTTGGAACTAGTAATCAAATCAGTAGAGTAAAAATGGTAAAGTAACATATAATATCAATACACAAAAATTATTTGTCTATACATTGAACTAGCTCACAAGAAATCAAGAAGGCAATCCCATTTCTAATAGCTACACAATATGTAATATCTAAAAATAAGCTTAAAGAAGCAAAGGATTTTACAAGGAAAATTATAAAACACTGGAGAGAGAAAATGAAGGGGACACACACACACACACACATACACACACACAAACACATACACACACACAATATAAAGACACCATGAGCAAGAACTTCAGGGTTTTACATTGTTAATATATCTAAACCACCCAAAATATCTACAATTTGATACAATCCCTCTCAAAATAATATTGATATTCTCCACACAAGTAGGAAAACAACTACAAAATACCCCGAATAGTCCAAGTAAATGTAAGCAAAAAGATGAAGCACAACACCCTATTTCAAAATATGCCATGAGCGACAGTAACCAATCCAACAAAGCACTGGCATTAATAAGAACTCAGAACACTGAAACAGAGCAGGCAGTTAAGAAACAAACACATGCATTTGGAACAAACTGACTTTTAACACAGACAAGATCCATATTGGAACAAGGAAAGCTTTTTTAATAACTGGTGCTGAGAAAACTGGACATTTACAAAAGGAAGAATGAAAGTTGATCCCTCTCCCTTACCACTACAAAAGCTAAAAGTCAACTCTAAATAGATCAAAGGCTCCAACAGAAGACTTGGAACTGTGAATCTACAAGGAAGAATCAGGGAAGCACTTCAGGACACTGTTCTGAGAAAAGATTTTTTGGAAGTGTCCTCAAAACAGGCAACAAACATGGAAAGCAGACCAAGTGAGCTGGTCACTGCTGTCAGTGTGATTGCATAGAGGCGCCGTGGTGGTTTTGAAGCTCCCTCATGGGGTGTTTGTGATTGCATTTCCAGGGATGATTCAGTCACAAGGCTCCGCTATAATGAACGGACTAATCCAATGATGGACCAATATGATGGCGCTGTTCTTTGTGACCTGGGCATGGTGGCCCATGCCTATAATCCCAGCTCCTGGGATACTGAGACAGGGTGATTGCCATACAAACTAGGCCTGACTGGTCTATATAGTGAGTTCCACGCCAGCCTTGATGGGACTACAGAATGAGATCCTGTCTCACAGTGTAAAAACATCCCTAGACTCATAAATGCTCTAGTCCAACTCCTAGGCTACTCCAGCTTCTCATCTAATCAAGAACCTTCAAATCAGTCTCCAGCTTCTATTTCTTTGATTTCAGTGGAAAGTGGAAGATATAAAATTGCAGAGACTGTGGAGCATCCCATCAATAAATGTTTAAAAGACTAGGAGAAAATGGTTTTGTTTGGGGATTACAATGTTTGTATAACTTCTTTTACTTTTGAGTTTCTCTACAATAAAGATTTTATGCACAATAGGAAAATTATTTATTCCAGAATAAGATCTGATTAGAATAATCATTTTCCTAAGAAGTACCTACTACAGAGCCTGCAGAGGTACTCCTCTAAGATCCTTTCTCCCTGTGAATGGGGAGGAAGCATCTGAATGCAAATCACATCAACCAGCCTGTCTTGTTCCTATAAATAGAGGACAGGTGTTGACACATCAGGTTCTGGGGGCAAATGACCTTTCTAGGCAAATTCCACATGTCCAAAAAAGAGAATGAGCCTGCCTATAAGTCAATTGTGGTCCTTCGGGTTGCCACATAGTCAAAGATAGTGCGCTTTCTGTTTTCAAATCTTCCCTTTTATATCTATCTGTGGATTATTCTGTATTCTGAGAAGCCAGATTGGAATTGCAAGGCTTGGATACCAACATTTTTACTTGAAGATACAGCATAAATTATTAATCACACAGGCAATACACCGTGTTCATAGAGTCTGCAGCAGATGAAAAGCTATCATATTGGTATAAAGCAAGCAAATGGGAATAAACACGTGGGTGGCTAGACTCTCCTAAGAACTACCAATCTTCAAGATCCCTTTGGCTTTTGTTGCACATCCTTCTGTAACAACCTGACATGATCCCGGCCACCCAATTCTTCACACTAGAAATTAAGTGTCATTCTATAGATCTGTGTATCCCTCCCTCCCCACAACTAACCCAACGTTCCCTGACAGTTCTGCCATCTAAATATATCCTGAATTCATACTCTTCTCTCCCTGTCCTTCCAGATGCTCTAATCTAACTCCTAGGCTACCCCAGCTTCTCATCCAATCAGGAGCCTTCAATTTGGCCTCCAGCTTCCAACCCCATGGCACTCCCTCTAGCTCAGTTTCCACATAACAGCAATGTTCAGCTCCACTGAGTTATACACCCCCTACGGTTGGTTCCGATACACTCAGACTAATCAGCAGATTCCATGACTTGTAGATGAGGCCCCTGTGTGTCTCAGCTCTTACCCACCTTCCCTGCCTTGCTCTCTGCTTTTCTGAAGGAGCCACAGTCAAGCCCCTTCCTGCTTCAGAACCTCAGCATGGGCCAAGTCTCTATCTGAAATACTTATGTTTAACTGATAAAGCCAACAAGCAACAGATATGCGACACATAATCTTATCAAACAAGGTGCAGGGATGGAGGATAATTGGTCTCTGACGCTTGAGAGGTCAGAGAAAGCCTTTCTGGTGACTTGAAGGCTAAAGTCAAGATGCACGAAGGCCGAAACAGTTCCCATCCTTTTCCATTATTGCACCTCTAACAGCTAAATACAGTGTTTTAATGAATTGAAGTACATTTTGTTTTGCATATAATTTGTGTACTTCTATAATTATTCTATGTAATAATGAAAACAAAACAAAGAAAATAAATGTCTGACTTTGAAGTGGTTCTGTTAAATTAATGCTGCTTCCATATTTTTTCTTGGCATCCTTTTCAGGCCAATGTCTAGTATAAACATTTGGCACAAAGACTAGTAATCACAAAAGTCTCAAGCATACAACCTAGTGGAAGTTGGCTAACATACACCCAGATTTCACATTACACTGGTTTAATCCAGATCTTTTAATTATTGCCTACCTAGTAAGTCTTCTGGGATGGATAGAGGACAACTTGTCAGGTGTGAAATTCATGTAACACTGTATTGAGATTGGATATGCACATTTGCATAATTTGAAATTTTCCTCAAGTACTCTCAAGCACGATTCTTCCTACACTTGATCTTAGCCAAAAGGCCGAGAAGCAATACCATTCTTCCTTATGGACGCATGTCATATCACAAGGCCTTCCACAGAGATTCTGGACAATACTTGGTTTTTAAATCAAGTGATTCAACTACTCCATCTCATGAATATCATCCAAACTGTGTGACTTCTTGCAACTGAAATTATTGTAACAAAATATACAACTTAGAAAACCAATTTCTTAGGAGTCAGTAGACCCCTTTATCTCTTCCTCTTTTCAATGTGGCCACAGTGAATAAAGCTCATCTCTCTGTTTCTTTATAATTCATCTATTGGGGATGATTGGTGATGAAGCCTAACTTGAAGTTCCTGGAGCCTAGGCTTTTATCATAAAAGCACTCATTACAATCTTGGCAAAATAAGCTGGGGCTGGGGGAGTGGGGTATTCGCTTTACATCAGCATGTTAATCTCAGGTGGAAAGGAAAGACTGAGTGGTCCAACTCAGCAGCTGAAATCACTTTTATTCTACAGATACTTTTCACATCTATTTTGTCCAGCACTGGGTAACACAAACCATCTTCAGCAAAGCATGGAAGTGCTTGCATAGCTAAGACCTCCACAGCAAGTGCACAGGGGCCATTCTCTTCCTTTTTCTTATAAATTCCAAAGCACTTGGAAGTTGTTTGAGCTCTTTTTTGAAATGATTTTAATGTCTGCCATTAACGTCCTGTCAGGTCCCTTATCTTTTTGTGGGCTCTTGAGCCAATCTGAAGATGACATGTTGAACTCCTCTGTCTATTTTATTTGACATGTCTTATCTCGGGGACTCTTTAGAGTCTAAAGTTTAGAGCAAATCTAGATTCACTTGAACTGTTTGGGCATCAGCTAGTGTGACAGGCAAGCTTGGTGTCTATGAATTTGTGTTTGTTAAGTAGCATAGAAATGATATGATGTATACAGAGAAACAGGGGTGTTTGGAGACCTCTTCTGCAATTTGTGTAATTACAGGACATGAATGGGAAATCTAACTTTGCATTATTTTGGTGCTCTTGGGAAAATTCTAGCTAACAAGACTTTTGTAATTTGATGAAAATCTATCTAAGAATATACTCTGAATTAATCTAATTATTTTTGTATATCATTTTGTGTCTAAAACAGCATGAGACAAAATTTAATCTGCCTCTAGAATTCCTGAAAATAACTTGGTGGCAAGCATATGGCCATATCCTTCTTCCATTTTTTTAAACTTATTAAACTAAAATTACTATTCTTGGCATGCTTGACTTGACATGTGTGTATTAGTGTATTTTGAAAGCAAATTTTGGACTACAATAGCATATAAAAGCTATATAGTATTCCCTGTCCATTGCTCTTATCTTCCTCCTGCTCACCTCTACTGCTGCCTCTTTTGAAAAAAGAAGGAAAGGAGGGGAGGAAGAAGAGAGAGAGAGAGAGGGAGAGGGAGGAAGGGAGGGAACACGTTTATTCCAGGACCTAATCTTAGCTAGGCCTAACTGATATGAAGGCATTTAAGAGTTAACTGTAAATTTTGGGACTGAGGGGAATAAAGCAAAATCATTCGTTTTAATCTGAAGCTTTTGTTGCCAATTAGAGACTTGCAGAGGCATCATAACATTGTCAAGTTTGCCCAGGATCACAGGTAGCCAAACTCTGTTCCATTCTGTCATGAATAGAATTTGGATCCAGTCTCTTCTGCAATATATTTGGGACTATTGATAAATGTGTTCTCATAAATTTCCAATGCACAGGAAGGAAGTTTAAGACAGTTTTCTTTTTGCATATTTATGGAGCATGAAATTAGAGTGAAATTTTTAATTAGCATATCCAGTTCTATACACAGAAAACCAAAAGGAGTTGACCATGTTTTGACTAAAAAGAAAACTATTTTTAAAGTACATTTTATTTTAAGAAACAATTTTGTCTAAACTTGAAATTTTGTAAGAAGGTTCAAAATGAACGTTTATCTAATGGATTTTCTAAGTTCAAAATTTAACTTACTGATGTAAAACTAGAACATAATTTTTATCTAAAGCAACAAGAATCCTATATCTATCTATCTATCTATCTATCTATCTATCTATCTATCTAT
>CABHPR010134538.1:32612-50763 GCA_902168415.1 Peromyscus melanophrys | reverse complement strand
TGTGTGTGTGTGTGTGTGTGTGTGTGCTTCCAGTGCATGTGTGTTATCCTGGATGATGGTGAGGCTTTGTTTTTATCTTTCTTTTCGTTAAGAAAGGATATTGGGATGATTTCCATTCTCTTTTCTAAAAGATGGTTTTCACTTAGTGATCTTTTCTAAAATCTATTTTGCAGAATCTTTCATGTAGAAAAACTCATGAACACCAACTTAGTATTTATAATGGTGGAGAGCAAAGGAACATGTCCCTGTGACACGCGGCTGCTCATGCAAGCGGAGCAGACTTGTATCCTTTGGCGCTAGAGATGTCTGGAAGGGTTCATCTTAAAGCAATGACTATTTAACTCTTTTGGTACTGCAGTACCAAAAATTTGAAGGTCAGAACTGATCTTGTTACTCGGGAACTGTGAGAAAAGTTCATTGAACATAGTTTCTCACAGTTCTGAATACTTGAATTTGTTCTGTTGGTTGAAAGCACTGGCATAGGTCGGTCTTGATTGATTTTAGAAATAAATATGTCTCTTTGCATCTTTTACCATGTGGGGAAGAAGTTACATCCACTCTGTTCCTTGACAAGCCTCTTTAGCTGATGGTCCAGATCCTTGCGACATGGTTAAGCAGCCCAGATACAGAAAAGGGCCTGATGTCTGCTTTGATAACAATGTCCTGGTAAGGGTTTTAATGTGTTAAAGTATTAATAAGTTAATAGTTATTTTCTACAAGGAGTTAAAGGGATGTGTTTTCATTTTTAACTCATTGTCTTTATCATAGTTTTCCTCATTAACATGATGTACTTGCTAATAAACAAGAATTTTCCATTTCTGTAGTTTTTATGGTTAGCATAAAGTCAGGAGCTGCTTCTTCTGTCTTTTTCCACTACAGTGCTTGCAAACACAACTTCAACAAACCTTTTAATAGCCTGTACAACTATGTTAAAGACGTACAGTGAATAGTAACCTGTAGGAGATGTTAATCACAGGAAATACGTTGCCTACTTTAATTTATATTCCATTCCTGAAAGTGTGTTATTTTTATTATAATTAGTATGTGTTTAGTCATCATTCAATTAAAAACTTGTTATAAGTAATTGTTATTGAATTATTTTGTTCTACATTCTCCTATATCAGTTTTTCCTTCTTTTTAAGAAAATTTATTTTATGTATATGGATATTTTGTCTGCATGTATAATCTGTGCACCACATTTGTGCCTCATGCCCGAGGAAGCCAGAAGAGGGCATCAGAGCCTCTGGGACTGGAGTTACAGCTAGTTGTCAGCCATGGCATGAGGACTGGGAATCAAACCCAGGTCCTCTGAATGATCAGCCTTAACCTCTGTGCCAACTCTCCATCCATTCAAACTATAATTCTTAAGCCATATTTATATAAAAGATACTTATTAATTGTTCAGTAAAGCATTTAGAAAAAAAGTGACTGAGAATCATTTAAAAAAAAATAGGTTAGGCTATTTCTTTCAGAGAACCTATGATGTATTACAGCCTTACCGTATTAGGACTGCCTGTGAGAGATCCCAAGACCACAGTGGAACATGGGATGCTAGTAGACCAAAGTCATAGTAAACATGAGGACGGCATTCCAGGTCTCCAAAACCGTTAGTTTACGATGGTTTATAGGACACATACTAACAAGAGCTGTTGTTTGCAAACCCGCTATTGACAGAGTGCTACAGAATTGGAGCACACATTTTTTTCTTTTATTGGAAATAGATTTTTTTCATTCAATATATTCTGATTACTGTTTTCCCTCCCCTTACTACTGCTACTACTTCCAGTTCTTCCCCCCTCCCCTCCCCTCCCCTCCCCTCCAGATCCATGCCCTTTCTGTCTTTAATTAGAAAACAGGAATCTAAGAAATAAAAACAAAATCAAACAAACTGGAGCAGGACAAAACAACAAACAAGAAAATGGGCCAAAGAAACAACACAAGAAATGCGTGTAGACACTTTTGCACACACAGGAATCCCATGAAAGCACAAAACTAGTAGCCTAAATATGTACACAAAGGACCTGTAAGGTTATAAAAATATAACAAAATGAAACAAAAAACCAAAAACCCTGACACAACATTAATGAGACACAGAACCTCCAAAGATTACCTTAAGTTCATTTTGTGTTGGCCATCCACAGCTGGGCAAGGGGCCTGCCTGTAAGAGTGGGTTATTTTCCCAGTGAGACTCCCTTGGAGAAAACTCAATTTTCACTTGCCAGCGGCTATCAGTTGGAGCTAGCTTCTGGGTTAGAGATGGGGGCGTGTGTCCACTTCTTCAGCTCTGTGGTCCCATCTGTGCAGTCCTATGCAGGTCCTGTGCATGGTGCCACAGCCTCTTTGAGTTATTACTTAATTATTTTGTTCTCCTTTCTACTATATCCTTTGTAATTCTATCACTCCCTCAACAGTATTAATTTCTTTTCCTTTTTATCTTCGACAAAATAGAAGGTTAAACTCACAAGATATTGCAACCCATGCCTAATGTATATTGTTTAATGATGATTACAACTTTTCCTAAAATTTAGCATTTTCTATTTCCTACTGCTTTGACATCCTGTGTTATACTCAGTCAATACACACACATTCAGCTACATAAAATGTTTGTTTCTATTTCCTGCCTGGCTCTATCCTGCCTTGCCATAGGGCAAAGAAGCTTTATTTATCAACCAATGAGAGCAACACATACTCACAGTGTACAGAAGGGCATCCCACATCACCCCTGCCATTATCTCTGCCATACCTCTTCTCTCTCATGTTTTATAGAGGCCTGCTCATGTTAAACCATTCCGCAAAGAGTTGCTTAGGAGCCCCAGAGTTGTGATAGCCATTACAGAAACTTCCCTTACCAACTACTTTCAGTAGTACAAACATAGATGAAAGTCACAAAGATGAATTTACAAGATGATGTTGTTGCTGAAAGTTTTCCTGTGTCCCGCCTGGCCCGTGGTCAGGACAGATCTCTCTCACCCGCCAGTCCCGCAGCTGCTTGGACCCAAATAAGCATACACAGGCTAATATTTTTAAACTATGGGTGTGGAAGAATTCTTGCTTCTAGTCCCTATATCTTTTTGTTTTTTGTTTTTGTTTTTGTTTTTGTTTTTGTTTTTGAGACAGGTTTTCTCTGTGTAGTTTTGGTACCTGTCCTGGATCTCGCTCTGTAGACCAGGCTGGCCTTACAACTCACAGAGATCCACCTGGCTCTACCTCCCGAGTGCTAGGATTAAGGCATGTGCCACCATCGCCCAGCTTTAGTTCTTATATCTTAAATTAACCCATTTCTCTAAATCTATACTTTGCCACGTGGCTTGTGGCTTATCGGTACTTTCACATCTTGCTTCTCACGGCAGCGGCTGGCAGCATCTCCTCTGCTCTGTCCATGATAAAAAAAAATCCCAAAACAAGATTATTAAAATTCCAATATTAATATTATTTTGTAGGTCATCTTTTTCAAATGGTGCATCTATTTCTCATGCTAAGCCCAGTTAGTTTAAAAATTATTATTTTCTTATTAGATGTTGGTATAAGCATTAAACCAATATAGATAATAATTGAAAAGGTCTTCATGAAATTTTACTTTTACTCAATACGTAATTATTAGAACTTGTCATCATGATGTAAGTTTTAAAACTGCTAACATAGAATTAATGGACTATTTCAGTTGTAACAAGTAGTTTAAGAATTTCTGAACCAGTCATTCATATTTTTTAGACAAATCTAACTTATTCCCAAAATGTGTATGCTTATTGTTAGATATATTGTATTTACATATATATGTATGTTACGTATATTTTAGTATACAGGTTCCTAAATTCTGAACTCATTTAGGCCCTATATTTGTATCTGTGCCAAAATGGCCATTAATCCTTAATGTTTGGGGAAGTTTCTGGATTAAGGAAGCAGAGCTGTTGAATAACTGCTGTGGGGTGCATCTGTAGTCCATGTTCCATGTATTGTTAATGCTGTTTCATTTCTGATGCTGTGGAGTCATTGTGAAACTGCTACAGCAGCATTTGTTGTGCTCCTCCCTGATTGGTCCTTGGGTATCCATTGATTAGGAATCCCCCAGACTGTGTGGGTATTAGTAAGAGCAGTGTGGGCCCATGGAAGGTTGAGAAAACAGAGGGAAGCACAGGAAATAGGCATATTTGTTCAGAGATGATAAAACAATGATTTTCATAGTAACATATTTCAAAGGATATTCATTTGTGAACTATGTCTATTTCCATTCACTTTAGGTAGAGAAGACAGCAGCAGATGAGAGTAATGATTCCTCCCATGTTTATTGACAGGAATGTAGACAACATGTGGCCAGCTATACCTCCCCAAATCTCTTCTTCTTAGCAGTTGTTAGCTGCTCAGGAAAGGATGAACCCCATGTGCCTTCTTGTCCTCCCTCCTCCATCTACAGGGAAAAGTCACTGGGCCCAATGTGTAAGGGTCTTGAGGGATGATTCTCCGAGTCAAGCTGGCACTGGTCATGACTAACATGGCTGACACAGTCACTCAACACATGGGTTAATGAAGTTAAGGTTAAAGAAAATAAGTCTTTAAAAATAAAGGGAAACAATGTATGTGTTATGGGTATTATTTCCATTAAAAGGGTAATTTTGAAGTATCTACTTACTTACAGATTTACCTAAATTTAAAAGTGAGCCATTATTGTTGGATGTATTCAGCTGTTTTATTTCATCAGAAGGAAATAGTCACAATAACGTAGTTATAATTCAGAAAACAAAACATAATATGCTACCTCCAAACACAAATCAAAGAAGAAATGCCATTTATTTACTCAGCTTCAAGTAGTCCTTTAATCTCTGGCAGGGAAGTAAATCAGAAGTTCCCAATCTTTGAGAGTTTGGATTCTGTAAATTGCTCTACAAAGAACACTCATTTTCATTTATGTAACCTACTTAGACTCATGGCAGATGAGCCTTGGATCAATGAATTCTTAAAAACATGTTTATGAGAATGAGTGGACGTGAGTTTTGTTCTGTTTTTTTATGAAATTTACTACAATACGAGGAATTTTAAACTGGAGAATGTGGTAGAGAATGGAACCTGGGAAGGAAAGGTAAAAAATAACTGGGTTCTTAGGGATCTAACTGAGCCTCTACTGGCTCTATGTAGAACGCCAGGAGGTGTGTTCATTGGATGCACTGTGGCACTGTATGACTCAGTGGGTAAGCCTGGCTTCTCTTTCCAGCCTGGTTCTTTATTTGGATTCTGTGTTTTCAGAATGCTCTTGATTTGCCTCGGGTTCAAATACATTATATCTTACTTTATTATAATTCCTAAAGTCAGGGTGCTACCTGTAGCCTATAAGTTCACCTTAGACATCAGAAATATGGGAAATGGATTTTTATTTCTTGAGTTTATTGATTTCTGCTTATGGAGCACAGATACAAAAATCATTATTGTTGGGAATTATTAAAATATTAAATTATTTATTTTTATTTCTTATATATATATAAATATAAAGGATTTTTCGTCATTTCAGTGAGGCTTTTAATTAGTAATTTCTATATCCAAACAAGAATTCATTATTGTTAATTTTCATTCATCATTATCAGAACTTCCAGCATTTGTCAAATGCTGTCAGGGAGACCACTTTAACACAGGTTCTGTACAGTGAAATCTAGATCAATATTACTTAAGTCCTAGGTAAGGCGATTTTATTGCCAGGTAAGTTCAAAAGTGGACTAAATGCAAATTAATCTAAGTCTCTCTGTTACATGTTTATTCAAGGTGCTTATATTATGTATTTGTTTGCATTCCCAACAGGAGGATTACACCGACTGTGGTGGTGTTTCTGGACTAAATCCTTCGTTGTGGTCTATCATTGGATTCCAATTCGTACTCCTTTGGCTGGTATCTGGAAGCAGACACTACCTATTGTGACCTTCTAAACCCCAGATCTGCAACTAAAACCCAGACCCAGCCAACACATGAGCCCTCAGTTACATTAAAATAGAGTCAGTTGAAGAAACTACGCAGAACATTAGCTGGGCCTCTACCACGGCATAAATCTGAGGCTCAGGTTCTTGATCACCCACTGGCTGCATGTCAAGGTGTCAGAACCTGAAACTTGTGTGAATGCTGCATCATATGTGTCTAACATCAAAGCAAAACTCTGTTTGTGCTCTGTGGGAAGTTTGGGAGTTCACTGTTGCGCCATTGGTGATTACAAGTCAAAGGCTCCCCCGTGCAGGCGTTATGAAGAGAAGCAGCGTCTTGACTTTGACCTAGGATTTCAACCTGCTGCAGTTTTACCAAGAAGAAGAAGAAGAAGAAGAAAGGCCCTAGTGGGGGGCAATGATATTTTTGCCTTCACTTATTTTCTGTTAAAAAGTACTTCCTGTTGTGAGTCATTATTAAATAGAGAGGGAGGGAGGGAGAAAATACACTGGTCTAAACTGTTGAAATACAAACTAATGGCTAATTTTTCTACCAAAAAAATTGCCATGAATACAATGCCTTATAAAAGAATGATTTCTCTGCCAAAAACAAAACCCAACTGTGACCGTTGAGTTTGGGTAAGGTATGACACGAGTAAGGAAGGGTGACTAAGTTACAGGTGCTTGCGGGTGAAATTGGAGTTCATGACACATTTCCTCATAAATGAAAGCCCTCTAATGCGTGGCGTAATCGCCCTTTTGTTCAAAGTACAGTCATGTAGTGCTAGCCAGATATTTAACTCGCTCTAAGAGAAGCTTGTTGGGGGGGAGGGGAAACATTTTCCTGTGGTTAATGAACTTGGGTTGCCAAGGGTATTTTGCATGATGCTGCTGCTATTTTAACTTTCTGGTTTGTTTTTCTTCTTACTGTAGAGTATAGTCCACTGAAGAGTTAAATGGGTGACATTATTGTCATGTAAGAATCTGAACCTTGCAGTGTAAATGCACTCCAGTCATCTTTTAACACGTTGTTAAACTACTCTGAATATACTGTGCGATGTAAATGCTGAATGACTGGGTTAGGCAAATGATGAAATGAGAATTCATGGATTTTATACAGATTCATGCTTTTGCCTGAAAACCTATGTACAGATATTTTAAGTACATAAATCAGATTTAACACATTTATTTTTTGAAAAGTACATATATGTTCTCAAAGAAGATTCACCTTAGGTTTCCTCTTTGTTCGTTTCAATAGTAGCATGTGCAATCCAGAAATTGCTGCTCTTGCTGCTTCTGTCCCTCCATTTTGGTATGATCACATGACCAAAATTCCCATGCAACTTCATGAGGGGTTTTACATTAATCAGAACAAATAGGAAACCTTGAATCTATGTGTATGCACATGAACACTTGATTGTGAATAATAAAATTTGTTTTTATACAGCTTCCTTGGTGGAAAACATTAGTGTAGTAGCTCAGAAATTTCATTATAGATTAATATGGTAGCTAAACTTTATTTATGCTTAGAAGAATTATTTTCAGGAATAAACAGTATTTGAAGAAAGAGGAAAAACAATGAATGTGTCTAGAAAGAGTAATTTTACTGTAAGCTGAAAGTATGCGTATATTCTTTATGATAAATGAAGATTTTTTTCTTTAGAGTTAAACATGCCAAGTATTGGTGTGTGCATATGCTGGGAATTTTCATATATATCATTTTACAATCAGAATTATTTACATTCTCCAGCATACTTTAATATGTTCCACATATCAAAGTTGTAGCCAACTCTTTAACATAGTTTATTGTTTTGTTTATAGCTTTGCATACGTTGCAATTCCTTCCTACCACCATGCTATCACCACCTGAGTACCATTTGTGAACATTTTGTAAGCTAAGATTTTGTTTAATTCAAAAGGGGGAGGGGCAGTTGGAATCACTCTGCCAACTATTGTCCTAAGAAATGACATCAGTCACCACTTCTAATACATTGTCATTTTTAGTCTATTCATAACTGCTGTTGACCTTAGAAAACAGAAAGGTAATGTAAAAGGAGGGAAAATATGTTTAAGTCATGTTGTTTGTTAATTATTTCAAACTTATTATTACCTTTTGCTAGACTATTTTAAATCCTGGACATGTTGGGGAAGGGAACTGATACTTTCTACATATAAAGTGATGCACATTAAAACCATTAAGTTGCTTCTGGCAAACAACAAACTACCTTAAATTATGTTTAAAGTGTATTGACTATACTTTCATGGCTAATGTCACTCACAGAGTGTTTTACCATCAATGACATTATTGTATTAGTCACTGCTGAACTTGGTACCTCTTGGCAAGGCCTCGTTTGATTCCAGTTCTATGTCATCACAACCAGGTACATGGTAACAAATTGCGCAAAGATATGCCTTCTCACTAAAACTTCTTTTCATGACATATACTAATGTTCATGCTTTTGCATACAAAATAAAAAATAAATGACAGTAACACCCATCCGCCAAAATTACGATATCACATTGAACATTTTTTCTGCAAATTCTATTGGCAAGAATAAGCATAGTGTGTTATTTACAGAAACAAAACTAAATAAGAGATCACTTTAAAAAATATTTAACTGTTTTTATTAGTTAATTGTTGCTATACTCATGTAGCTCAGTGTACTTTGTCATGTAAACAAAGTCAAAACAAGTCTTGCATTGGTGTTGAGTAGCAGGAAAGAATTTCTGCATAAATGGATTCATCTTTTCTTCATTTGAACAACCAGCATTACTGCCAAACGCCAATCGTGGTCCATATTTGTAACAGGTTTTTAACATGACATAGTTAGCAAGTTTGATTGAAGAGATTTTTAGGTCCTGGGCCTACAAGATTTTAGTATGATCTTTTTTCATGTTTCTAATGCTTGAAGCATTATTGCTTACCTTGGAAAACACAGTGTTGCTGCCATTTGTAAGTTTTCTTATATATAATATTCCTTTTATTAACTGTAAAACTGGCCTTATGGGGTTCAAATAGGCAGTATCCCTTTTAAGTGACCTTTGCAACCCAAGTGTTACTTGCTTATTTGATGCTCTCTTGTACTTTACATCTCATTTAAATGCCTGTCTTCAAGTCACCAAAGCTTAAATTCTACGTCTTAATTTAAAACTCGTAAGTCTAAAGGCATAGAGTCTAACTTAGCAAGACACAATGGATTTTGTAATTTTTTTTCCACTTGCCCCAATCTCCAAATATTTTATCCATTAGCTGGAACTTGCATTGTTTTCCATAGCAGAATGTTAATATTGTTAATATTCAGTGTACATTTCTGTAAAGAACAAATCACTACAACAGGACTATCAAGTGATGAACAGTTCCAGAATTTTGCAGAATTAGATAGCTCTTACCAATGGTTTCATCTACCTTGTCTCTAGTTCACGTGAAAGAACCATGGAAATTCCACTGAGACTCTTGGGATACTGTCTTGTGTAGATGCCACCTGAGTTTCCAATGTGCCCTAGCAAAGCTGTCCTTCCTTTGTGCTGTGTGACTGTGGGATCATGCTTTAGGGATTCCCTTCACGAAACACTCATTGTGCATCATGCAGAAGGCCACGCGGCTTTTGTGAACAACAGATCTTTCCTCCCCTTATCATGTTCTCTTGACACTTTTGTGGAAATTAACTAGCAGGATGAAAACATTTTGTAAAAATTTGTATAATACTGTTATAAAAATATTTATAATCCCAGAAAACGTTGTGTTAAATCTTGTGCAAAAACAGTATATTCAGAATAAAAGTTTATCATTGAAAGTCGCAACACAGTTTGAGTTTTTGCCTTTTTTAAGATGTAGTTGAAAGAGACAGTAGTCCATCTCAAATACGTTTCTAAAAAGCAGGCCTCTGTCTGAATGGAGAGGATTCTAGATTGCAGAAATAAAATTTCATTTTAGACATGTGCTTTTACAGTTACAGATCTCAACTCACACATGAATACATAAGGATGATTCTTTATGTAACTCTGACCTTTCTTACCTTTGCATTCTCCACCAAGCCTTTGAGGAGTTTAATACACTAAATAAATAAGACAATTTCCTAGGGGGGAAATAGTGGTTCTGGATTTCTTTAAAGGCCTTGGAAGAAACAACACATCCGACATGTGCATACTTTTGAAATAACTTCAATATAGATATTTCTCCAAAGTATTGGCAGTAAATGGCAGATATGGGATTAAAATACCATGTAAGGTATTTTAAATGGACAGTTACCTGCTTGCCTCACTTCTGCTCACCTCATGAAGGTTATGAAATATGTTTCCTTTTTTTAAATATTCCTAATGTTAATTAGTGAAACAGTGTCTTCTGGACACAACAGAACAGCTGCACTCATGAGCTCAAAGCTGCTGTGCTTGCCGACCCAAAACCTACACAAGATCAAGGCAGTCAACATTCTAGCATGGAGGGGGAGATGCTCGCAAGCCTCCCCCTAACTGAGGATCTACTGGGATTTGATGGCTTCTGGATAAGGGAGAGTCAGTCTTGTTTAAGGGTAGATCTTGTAGATCAAATGCCCTCTGGTGGATGGCTCCATACTCTTGAGTATATGGAAACACAAATAGCATTGAATAGGTTTAAAAAAAAAAAGAAAGAAAGAAAGAAAGAAAGAAAGAAAAGACAGGAAATTGAGAGGGGTTGAGGAATTAGGGGGAAGAGGAATAATGAGGACAAGTATGCTGAAAATACAGTATATGACATTTCTCAGTTAATAAAAACTTTGTATTAAAAAGGTCATAATAGCATTTGACTCACTTGAAACATTGTTTAGTATCTTTAAAAATACATCAAAGAACAAGTTCACAACTTTATGTGGTAGGGGAAACAACTTAAAAGAACTTTGTATTATGCTATATAGTGAAGTTTCCAGGATGAAAAACTCAAGCCTCCCCACCCCAGAAAGAAAAACAAAACTAGTGGATTCTGAGACCCAGACCACAACAGTTAAATGATCTTTCATCATGTGGAGCATCTACGAGGAAGCCTTCCTTCTCCAATATTAACTCTTCCTTTATTTTTTTAACTAAAATGAGTGCTTTTAATGATTATACTTATAACATCGTCTCAACAACTCATTGATGTAAAAATGTAAAGGATGGATTAAGTTGGACCCACGTTCCCTTCCCAATTTCTTATAATTTAAGAAACTTCCCTTTACCAGATAATCTTCCCATTTAGTTTAAGAAAAAATAAGACACTTTTGTGAAGCTATAGGATGATTGATGTTAACTTTTCAGTCAGCAAAATTAAGTGTTAGCAAATTTATGTGAGTTGTTATCTCACTCCTCCCACCTTATATCTATGGTTAAGTTGACACATAAGATTCTCAAGCCATTAACTACTCATTGTTGGAGATATCTAGTCAAATGGTAAGTGAGACCCATGGCTTATATTGCAATCACCACTCACCAGTTACAGCCTATGGACAAGTTTTATAAAGTCTCTAAGCCTCAACTCTCTCAGCCCTCAAAATAGATATGATTGTGGCAAAAAAAAAAATCTCTTCCCATTAGGGGCACAGAGCAGTTGGCACAACTAAAAATGTGTGGGTGAGAGGGATACTCCTGAAAATACGGTTAAGTAGTGGGGTTTGGTGAGGTAGGTAAGGCTGCCCCCCCTACCCTGACAATAGGGAGATGAGAAGGAGAGGTGGGACCCCAAAACTCCCTCAGGACTGAGTAAGTGGCTCTGGTGTCCAAAAGGAAAGAAATGGATCGCCCTCTACTGTAATGGCTACCCTCAGTTCCCTGTGAGAGATGACTGTGGTCAGGCCAGGAACAGATCACCTTCAATCATCCATCGCCAAGCCTAGGAGATCGGCTGGAGGGTGATCTTTGTTTGATGTCCCCATGCCATGAGGTGCACAGAGGCAGTCAGCTGACCAGTGTCCCTCTTGGTGACATTTTGGACAAGGCCAACATGGTGGCCAGCATGGGGCAGGGCAGGCACAAGCCCAGTGGCCTTCTCTACCACACTTAAAAGAGGGACCTGGAAGCTTTTGGGCAGCTGATTGAATAGTGTGTGCCAGCATTTGTCAGTTCTGTTTAAGGGCTTTCTCATCTCCCCCATGGCACACCTTAAATGCCATTGCTAAGACTTCTGCCTGTGGGATCAGAGGCCCTCTCTCCAGACGCTTAAGTTTAGCCCTGATGTCGGGGAAGCTCTGCAGGACAAAGTGGGTCATAAGGAGCTGTCTGCCCTCTGGGCTCTCAGGATCCAGAACTAGTATATTGTAAGAGAGCCTTTGTATGCCATTCTAAAAATTGAGATGGATTTTCTTCCTTATCTTGAATTACATGTTTTAGCTTTTCATAGTTTACTGGTTTGAGGGCAGCCTTACGAAGACCCACCAGGAGGCAGGTTATAAACCAATCTGTAGCGAGAGCGCCACCAGGGGTATTGCAATCCCAATGTGGGTCCTGATCGGGAACCACCTCAGCCCTGGGTGGATGGGCAGCATTAGTTTGATGAACTTCATCTGCATTTATTCTAGCCTGCTCCCAAACCTGTCTGCACTCCTCAGGCAGTAAGTTATAAGCAAGTATCATATATATAATGAAAGGTGAGGATTGGGTAATATGTTGGAATTGTTTAATAAAGGAAGCAGAATTAGAGGTATAAGAGCCCAGTTTTTTTCTATCTGAGAAAGTTCCATGAGGGAGAAAGGGACGTGAACTTTGGCTACCTCTTGCAAAGGGAGAATGGTTGCCGGGTTGGCAAGGCTGGAGAGAGGGATATGTCCTACCTAGGGCACCATCTGGGACCCTTCTTTGCACCTGTCAAAAAAACTAGACCTTACCACTCAGGGATGGGAACCTTGCATTTGTGCTTTAACAGTTGCTGAGCTCCTTATTCAGGAACCAAGAAACTAACCTTTGGGTCACCTATTACTGTCTTCTCTCACCATGACCTGTCCCATCTCTTAACTTATAAAGGCTTACAAACTTTACCTCCTTCCTAAGTTCTGTCTCTTCAAGTGGCACTAGTGGAAGATGTCACACTTTCCAGACTTGCCCACATCTTAATATTTTAAGTCTTCTTCCTCGACCTAACACTGAATACTCTCCATCTCATTCCTGCACTGAAACCTTGGAGGAACTATTACCCCATCTTTCACACATACAGGAGGACACATTGCCTCAGGCCACTTATACCTGGTACACATAGGGCAGCTCCTTTTTACATGAGGGGACCTGTAAAGCAGGTTATGCCATAGTGTCAGACACTGGGTGGTAGAAGCACAGGCATTACCCGCACACACTACCAACCAAGCAGGCTGAGCTGATAACCCTCACCCGTGCCTTCCAATTGGCACGGGGCAATCTCTAAATGTTTACACATACTCCAAATACGCTTTTCATGTCCTCCTGTCCCATGCTACTATCTGGAAGGAATGTGGCCACCTTACAGCAAAAAGAGGATCCACATCTAACTCAGGCCAAATAATGGCCATGCTTAAGGCCTCCCATCTCCCCAAGGCTATGGGATTTATCAACCGCTGGTCTCATCAGACCGACAACTCCATCATCTCTAAGGGAAATAACTGGGCTGACCAGGCAGCTAGGACAGGGGCCTTCCAGGGCCCAGACTCACCCCACCCACCTCAAAGAATTCATACAGTACAACCCACATCCTTACAGGCAATCCCTGACACTAGGCAAATTCTGTCCTATCTACATCAGCTCTTTCACCCTAATAGTCTAGCTCTATCTCAGTTCATAAAAGCCCACCTGCAGCCCACCTCTGAGGACTTACAGTTCTTAAGAACTATTACTGCCAGGCCGGGCGGTGGTGGCGCACGCCTTTAATCCCAGCACTCGGGAGGCAGAGCCAGGCGGATCTCTGTGAGTTCGAGGCCAGCCTGGGCTACCAAGTGAGTTCCAGGAAAGGCGCAAAGCTACACAGAGAAACCCTGTCTCGAAAAACCAAAAAAAAAAAAAAAAGAACTATTACTGCCTCCTGTGAAATTTGCCAAAAGTCAGATCCCAATTCTAAATATCAGAGCCAACCTTTTCCCACCCACCAGGCTAGATGTTCCCTCCAGGGACTGACTGGTAGCTTGATTTTACTCATATACTCACTGTCAGATGAATTAAATATCTCCTCATGATGGTGGACTCAGTTTTAATTGGATAAAGCTATATCTGGTTTCTAATAAGCGGGCTCAGACAGTTGCAGATCTCCTTCTCTAGGAAATTACTCCCCAGTTTAAGATCCCTGCCTCTTTCCAGTCTGATAATGGTCCAGAGTTTACCTCCCAGATTTCCCAGACACTAGCTAAGGCTCTTAATAGTTTTTGGCATTTTTATATCTTGTACTGTCCTCAGTCCTCAGGGAAGGTGGAGCATACCAACCAGTCTTTAAAATCCATTCTTACTAAGATGTCACAGGAACTTAACCTTAACTGGGTAAAATTATTACCTCTAGCTCTTTTCAGGCTCTGGGCCCTTCCCAAGTGGCCCCTTTCAATTGTACCCTTTGAACTCATGTATGGGAGACTGGTTCTAACCCTGGGTCTCCTATCCAAACCTTCACCTCTCCCCGACCACTTGCTTACCCCTCTACTCTATCAGCTCCATTCTCTCCTGTGGAATTTCGCCGACTATTCCTTAACTTAGCCATGTGATAATGCATGCTCACCCCAAATCCACATTGGGGATCAGGTCCTTCTTTCCCCTCCAGGCCAGCACCCCCCACCCCTTCCCCCAAAATGGCATGGACCCTTCAAGGTAATTCTTGTAATCCCCACAGCTGCTAAAGCTTGAGAGCTTTCCCCACTGGATTGATCTGTCTCACCTGAAGCCTTTTATCTTACCCTCACCCCAGGAGAATTGCTCCTCATCACAGTGACACAGACAGGGCTCTGTTCTCTCAAGTTCCAGAGGACACCAGTATCAACTGCCTGGTCACCAATTCCAGAAGAATGAGGTTTCACCCCACAAGTTTTTCCTCCCTGGTTCCCTCCCCTGTCTCTACTGACCATATTCTGTTACATCAACTTCCCTCTGTGTCTCTAATAACATACTAAAACTTCTAATTAACTACTCAGCTAATTGTTACAGGACCACCACAGAGCTGGAGGCCAAGAACCCAGGTGGTAAGGAACAGTAACAATCCAGAAGTATTTACACCCCCAGACTCAAAAAGGTCTGGACTCTGCAGGAAAAAAAAGTAGACTTTAATATGACAATCTATTACTATTAAATGCCCTCAGTAACCAATCACCCCTGTCTCCTGGATGCTAAAACAATAAAGGAAACAGGTGCTTTAAGGTTTGTCTCAGGTGAAAATAAAAGCATGCTCCAGATTTCTCTCTCTCTCTCTGCTGCTAACACTAACCAATAAAGTTCTGATAGCAGGGTACTAAACAGTATAATATCATGGCTACCAGCTCAAGATTTTAAATTCCCTGTAGCTGCCTCTTAATATGTTTAAAAATTCTTCCGAACTCCAGAGCCAGCATGAATCCACCTGGACAGGTCAGATACACTTCAGATAAGTATAATTCAAATTTTTCTGGTCATGGGACCCTCCTCCCTCACCCTGGGACCCCTTGGGGTCACCACCCCAGTAATTTTTTTTCTAAACTTCCTCTTCTGCTTTGCCAGCACTTTGTCAGATCCAAACAGTCAGATCCAAGTAGAGATGGATGATTTCTGCAGAGCCCGAAGTAGCGAAAGGCAATGGATGATTCCCAAAGCAGCAGAGGTCAATCAACTATGTCAGGGTGTCCAGCTACCCCAAGAGTCCCCTTCCCTACCCCCAAAAGTTAACTGACACCCATCAAGTCAGCTGGAAGCAGTTTCGGGAGACATGGCACCCCCATTCCCATTCACCTGCCATTTTTTATAAGAACAAAGAGTCTAGGATATTAGAAATCCTAGCCACTCCTCTAACTACATGACTGCACTTGCTGTCCAGTAGCCAGGCAAGATGTTCTGTCATCCTAGGGTCTTAAGTCCTACATAATCTGTGCACTTCATGATCACATAATCTATGCACATGCATGCAGTAGCTATGTAAGCCCATATGCGCATGTGCGGGGGGCGGGGGACCTGTAAAAGTGGGTCTACCTATTCCTTCTCTCTCTTCCTGCACAGTCATTCCATAGGCCTATGCACACCCTTTCTATTCCCTTCTCTTAATAAACTCTTATAGTGGGTTTTGTTTTGCCTCCTGGCTTCTCTTGTGTGGTAAACAGTGCTGCTTAATAAATAACAAAAACCACTAAAGATATTTAGGCAGAGAACAGCAAGATTATATTCACATTTGAAGACTGTGAAATATGTGTTGCTAAAAGAACACCTACATAAAAGGATACCAATTAGGAGATTGCCATAAGCTGAGAATGTTGTTTGCTGGCATACGGAGGGTAAGAAACACACAAACCTCAGAGTACAACAACCACAGAGGGAGAAGAGAAGAGGAGAGGAGAGGAGAGGAGAGGAGAGGAGAGGAGGGAAAAAGAGAAAGAAACTGTTCATGAGCTTTCTTATTGAAGGGAAAAAAAACACTTTCAAGAGTCTGAGGTTTGCCCCTGGGTTATTGATGCAATTATGAAAGTTAGCAAATACGGAAGAGTGACTAGGG
Organism: Peromyscus melanophrys; assembly: GCA_902168415.1. Classification (NCBI taxonomy): domain Eukaryota; kingdom Metazoa; phylum Chordata; class Mammalia; order Rodentia; family Cricetidae; genus Peromyscus; species Peromyscus melanophrys. The sequence goes on along the minus strand of CABHPR010134538.1, from coordinate 34,242 downwards.
TAGGGAGTAATATTTGTGGGTCATGTTCAAATGAGAAAAAAAAGGCTGCACATCGGAAAGAATGTGAATGACACTTGATTTGGTGTGAAGACAGAAAGATGAGAAAAAAACACATAAGTGACTGCTTCCCAAGAATATAAGAGTCTATTAGGAGGATTCTCAGCGTGCTATGTATTGGAAAACCCCATTGGAGATGCTTATTTGTTGTTCTAAATACTGATACCCAGGTTTAACTCAGAATCTTAGGTGTTTCATACAGCCAGGGATTCACTACCTGGAATTATACTCCATAACAATTGAGATGTGAGTTCTTTCTGTATTTTTCCTTTTTATAAAACTATGTAGATGCTGGTCGTTGGTCCAGTTTTAAAAAGCACATTTTTAAAATACAATTTCAACAAATGATGATAAAGATCACAATCCCCTTGAGTGCTGTACTTTATTGTTTCATTTTTCTCTTTTTATATAGATTATGAAACTACACACAGCTAATAATCACTAAACATTTCATTGTGAGTAACAATCAGGACCACAGTTGAGACAATTGCTTTCATAAGACATTCTGTTCCTGTTTCAGTCAAATAATCTCAAATACCTCAGGCAGTTGAACCACAAATTTCTATAAATAGCCTTGCCAACCAGATTAACTCTTATGATAAATGATAGTGAAAGTTGGAATAAATTCAGGAAGTGATATTACTTGAAAATCTGTTTCCTTTATAGATCATATTGAATCAAGTAATGTCCGCTCCTTAATAAAAGAGAAAGCTAATCAAAATTCCTAAAGACTCACTCAAAAATAAGCAGTTCAGACTGCCTCCCCGTCTCAATCCATAGGACCGCAAGAGAAACCACGTGCCAAGTAGAAATTCCAGGTTCTGGCCTCAGAGTGCAGGGAAGCACATCCTAAATTCCCAACAAGGACACGTTATGATGTCTTCCTCCTCTTTGTCTGGTTATTCTATTCACTTGAGATCTGCGTATGATAGTAGACACTAATAGTTGCTCAGACCTTTACTTCTTACCTCAGAACATCATTTTACTGCTGCTGGTTTCAGTAGTACTTGAAGAAACTGGCATCAAGGAAATTCCTAAGGATTATAGGAGCCAGAGGGGTTGAGGACACGAGAACACAGCCCACAGAATCAACTAAGTGGGACTCACAGGGGCTCACAGAGACAGAACCAACAAACACGGAGCCTACATGAGTCTGAGCTAGGTCCTCTGCATATACCTTTTGGTTGTGTAGCTTGGTGTTCTTGTGGAACTTCCAACGGTGGGAGTGAGGGTTGTGTCTGACTCCTTTTGCCTGCACTTGGGAGCTTCTTCCTCCTAGTGGGTTGCCACATACAGTGATATGAGGGTTCGTGCCCAGTCTTATTGTATCTTGTTAGGTCATCCTTGGTGGATATCCCTGGGAGACCCATCTGCTCTTCTCACCACCCCACAAAGGGAAACAGAGGAGGAATTGATCTTTGGAAGAGGGGAAATTGGGGAAGGGACTGGGAGGAGTAGAGGGAGGGGAATCTGCAGTAGGGATGTAATGTATGAGAGAAGAACAAGTTAAAGAGAAAGAAAGAAAGAAAGAAAGAGAGAGAGAGAGAGAGAGAGAGAGAGAGAGAGAGAGAGA
>CABHPR010134538.1:22097-32512 GCA_902168415.1 Peromyscus melanophrys | reverse complement strand
GAGAGAGAGAGAGAGAGAGAGAGAGAGAGAGAGAGAGAGAGAGAGAAAGAAAGAAAGAAAGAAAGAAAGAAAGAAGGAAGGAAAGAAAGAAAGAAAGAAAGAAAGAAAGAAAGAAAGAAAGAAAGAAAGAAAGAAAGAAAAGAAAAGAAAATTCCTAATGCTTAAGTATTGTCAGAACTTAGTAAGAGAACATAATGCTGGAAAACACAAACCACTATAGGAATATACAGAAGGACTGTTCCTTTGAAAATCCTGCAGAGCCCAATGGTGGTGGCACATGCCTTTAATCCCAGCACTCAGGAGACAGAGGCAAGAGGATATCTGTGAGTTTGGGGCCAGCCAGAGCAAGTTCCACCTAGTCTTGTGGAATGATTCTATTTCCAGTTGCCCATGAATTTAACATCTGCTACACAAAGGGTGAATGAATCTCTGCAAACCTAATATTCCTACAGAATCCCAGTTAACTTCTGCATAGCCTTGGGGCTACCTGTCCTCTGATGGTCATTCTTGTATGATAGCTGGATAAATTAAGGTTGGTTTTCTAATAACCTTGGGCCACTCCTCCTTAGTTTCATAGTGCAATAGTGTGGTAGCTTCTGTTCTAAGTTCCTCTGTCTACGTCAAAGAACTTCTTATTTTCATTAGTATGTCTTTCTAAGGCTTGTATCTTATCAGTAGTTAGTCTTTCTAAAGCCTCTATCTTATCAATAGTAAGTCATTCTAAGGCTTGTATCTTATCAGTCAATTTGTTAAAAATTTTCATTAGTATGTCTTCTAAGGCTTGTATCTCATCAGTAGTAAGTCTTTCTAAAGCTTGTATTTTTTCATTTTTTTTCAATAGTGAGTTTTTCTAATGCTTGTGTCTTATCAATAGTAAATCTTTTTAAAGTTGGAATCTATCAGTCAAATTATCATATTTTGCTGTTATCAAACCACTTTATTAAGGATAAAATGTGATTACCAAGCTGATAATAATTATGATGGACATTATGTCAATCCCAGCTAAGCTGTTTATCCCCTCATTTATTTTTTTGATTTATAAATCATCCATAGTAGCACTAAACAGAGCCCTAACTCCCTGCACTGTGATATTTCCAATTCTTAACAAGGGAAAGATCCCTTTCAAAAGAAAAACAAAAAGTCAACCCTAATTCTCCCTTGAAGAATGCCCAGGTATCTCACTAGGTCTGCTGATGGTGGCAGCAGAGGTGGAGCTGTGCAGGAGGGTAACCAGCAGTTTCCTCCGTGGTGCTTGGCTTGGGGGAGGGCCATGGCTAACTGTGGCTGCTCAACATGGCTGGGCAGGGGATGTGGGCAGTGCATGGCCCAGCACCTCAGCAGACTGCAGCAGTAAAAGCCTGATCCCTGAGCAGGTATCAAGGCACCTAGCTGTCCTGAGTTGTGGCCTAGGGAGGGGGTCCAGGGAAGGTCCACATGGTGGCAGGTGAGGGCATGTGCTCTTGGTGGGGTGGCTAACCTCAGCAGTATTTGGGGCTGGGGTGGGCAGCAGGTAGATGCTGGTGTAGAAAGACTGCAACAGAAATACCCCAGACATGAAAAAAAGAGGTGTAGAGGGCCTGTGAGGAGGTAGACAAAGCCAGCCACAGAAGCAGTGGTAGGAGGTAAGTGGTGGGTTCACTGCCTTGGCATGGTTTAATAATGCCACACATTGGGCACCAGATGTAATGATTATCTACATTATTCTATTATTAATAAATACTGGATGTCAGATATTAGGGTATGAACCTGGTAGATCTAAAAAGTGATTTAAAAAAAAAAAGCCCAGCTGACCCTCCTCTCTGCTTTTCCAAGATCCTAAAACACCCATGAAACTCCTAAGGCCCGCTTCCTTCCCTGTGTCCCTCTCTCCTCATTTGAGTTGGCCAAAAAACTCCATAGTTTATTCTGGTCAGCTGAGCATGGACTCCGTCCTCCAAATCAAGGGTCAGTGTATTGACAGTTTGGGGGGACAGAGTGAACTTTGCAACACAAATAGATTTACTCTGTGTATTTTTGTGCTGAAATATTCCTAAATATGCTCATGAAAGTTTATTAAAAGTCATTCTATGTGGTATCATCTGTCTAGAATATATAATATATAAAAATAATTGATGAAATGTCTTCACTGGTGATTGACCCTTCATTTTTTACTAAGTAAGATAGAGTTAGACTGTCATTGAGATTTAGTTAGATACATATAAGTACCAAGAATAAAACTTGTTCTTAGAATTTCTTTAACAGAATAGCATATTTTATTATCCTTATAGACAACCATTAGCTTCCTAACTGTTTTGTCCTTTAGGCATAAAATGTTGATTCCACATAATGTTGGTTGCCTAAGTCTGACATGCGTTATCACAAGGTGGATAGTTTACACATAATGGAAAATTATCCTCTCTTAGATTAGGGGATCAGAATTGTGAAATGAAGATGTCAGCAGAGCCATCCTCCCAATACAGCATCACAGTTGCTCGTTCCAACTTCTCGTTCTTTCGGCCTCCTTAAACTTGTGGCAGCATAAGTTCACTTTTTTCCTACTTTTCTCTCTGCTTTCTTTCTCCTCTGTCTCTCATGACACTAACTCTTATGTAGTTGAGGGCCCACCATATGTCTGGAATGATATTCCTTAATTTATATCTGAAAAGGATTTCTAATCCAAGTAAGGTTACATTCACAGGATTCTGGAATCAAGATGTGTTTATATTTGAGGAAACAGTATCATTTTATCCCATTACACACATTACCCTGCCATTGTGGTACACATCAGCATGGTATTGTAGTATACAAAGTGCGGAATGCTGGTAATAAGTTTGTACTTTGTAGCTACAATTTTGATTTTTCTATCACATCCACATTATTATATCTGATTTTATGCATTAGGTGGCCAATTTCAATTCTCCATCTGGGCATAAAGGTACTTGTTCCCCCATCTTCAAAGGGAATTAACTATTTGTGATTAATATGTAAGACTTCTCCCAGAAGGAATCTTTGGATGAAGAAAGCTATTTCACTTCCACATCAAATTCCACATCAAAGAGAATAAATGGGAGGTTACATATAGTTGGATATATATCTCAGTTCATTATATCTCAAGGATATCCCACCACAGAGTTTCCCATGAGACTGATGAACATCTCTGTTGCATATGTGCTGAATAATGACCTTTCAGTTCCTTCCTTCCTTTCTTTGTTTGTTTCTACCCAGGTACTGTTCCAACAAGCATTGTGCATCTTATATTTATGTCATTGCAGATTTATTCCTACAGATCCAAGCTTGGAAAAGAGCCATTTCTAATTTAATGTGTCTCCAGAGAAGTCTTACTGTATCTGCTGCCACCTCTCATTCCCTCTCATTGACCTCCTACAGCTTAGTAAATGACATATTCTCCAGACTTTTCAAGCCTCATCCTAGGATTCATCACTACTAGCATGCTTTACTGTGGTATTGTGTTCCCCCGAAATATTATGCATGCTAATAAACTTATCTGGGGTCAGAACAGGACAGCCACAATATTAAACATGAGGATAGGCAGTGGTAGCACACGCCTTTAATCCTAGCATTCCAGAGACAGAGAAATCCCTCTGGATCTCTGTGAGTTCAAGGCCACATTGGAAATGGCCAGGCGTGGTGACCCAAGCCTTTAATCCCAGGGAGTGGTGGTAGAAAGCAGAAAGGTATATAAGGCGTGAGGACAAGAAACTAGAAGCATTTTGGCCTGGTTAGGCATTTGGCCTGGTGAAGCTTTCAGGCTTCTAGCAAGCCTGAGGAAACAAGACCAGCTGAGGATCCAGTGAGGTGAGGAAGCTGTGGCTTGTTCCGTCTCTCTGACCTTCCAGCATTTCACTCCAATAACTGGCTCAGGTTTGATTTTATTAATAAGAACTTTTAAGATTCCTGCTACACTTTACTTTTACAAATAACCTATTTTAAGCATAACCAGGTGATACACTATTTCTTTCATTGCTGTAGCAAAATACCCATATTACTCTTCTACCTAAACCAGGTGAAGACCCAATAAAGAGGAAAATATGGGCCAATATTCCTGATGAAAATCACAGCTGATCAAAATGCAGAGAACAACTGACCATGGGGTTCCCAGATCCAACTGATAAATTTACAACACAACCCCTGCACCTAAGGCTCAGGTAACATTATGAATGATGGACAAGAAAGATTGTAAGAGACAGAGAACCAGGGAATCTGCTGTGAGACTGTGAGATATAGAAGGGCAGGTGAAACTTCACCTCAGACCTCAACAATATGACTGCCTATCCAAAACCTGAATAAGAAGTGTACCAGTAGACATGTTAATGTGGAAGGGAAAATGAGGCCCCACACCTCAACAAACAACTCTAGGCTGCTATGGGATGTCTTTCTGTACACTGTGAATATGTGTTGCTACCATAAAGAAGCTGCTATGGACTATGGCAAGACAGTTTATAGCCAGGCAGGAAATCCAAGAGAGATACAGGAGAAGAAAGGCAGAGTCAGGGAGACACTGAAACCCACCCAGAGGAACAAGATGTATTAGAATATAGGTAAAGCCGCCAGGAGACATGTGGCAATACATAGGTTAATAGAAATGGGTTAATTTAAGATGAAAGAGCTAGCAAGAAGCCTGAGGAATAGATCAAACAATTTGTAGTTGATATAAGTCTCTGTGTGTTTATTTGAGACCAAGTGGCTGCGAGACCCAGGCGAGACAGAGAAAAGTGTCCATCTACAATTGGTGCTCACCATCAGGCATTGATCCATGTAGACCTGATAAAGCTTTAAAAGGATTCTTAACACACAGACACAGAGCTGCACTGGGCTTCCTGGTCTCACAGTCTCATGCCAGCAGCAGCACATAGACATGTCTGAGAGATAGAGCTGGCCGACAGATGCCATGAGCTAAGCAGCATGGTGGAATTCCTCAGTCTTTCCCACAGGCTTTGGTACAGAGAGGCTTCTCCCAGCCCCTGCCACTACCTGAGGGCTTGAGAGCACAGTCATGGGCTTAAAAACACAGGCATGCTACTTAATACTGCTTCCCAGAATTGGGGAGGTTAGAGTGACTCATTGGTACCTGCACCGTGTTGAAAAGCTGAGCAAGGCAGAGCCAGCAGCCAGGGCTGCTGCTTCGGTCCTAGCAAAACTGAAGATTAAAGCAATGGTCAGAAAATGATTACAGATACACAATAAAACAGATTCAGATGGAAAAAAAACCATATATGGGTTACAATGTGTTTGAAAATATGCATAGGCTTGGGAGAGAGAAGAAAATGGGTAGAGAAAATCCTTAAGAAGAAATAGAACAACAAAAAAAGAACCATGTAAAGATGAAAAATACACATAAGGTCTGGATTACGTATATTATTGTATTTTCTTTTAAGTTTTTTGACTGTCAATGTGCTAACTACAGAGAGACATTTGATTATGGGGGCTACTAAGTTAAACCAATATTTATATTTTAAAGGTATTTGACTTCAAAATTTAGATGTAAGGATATGTTGCTTTGGAAATAAAGGTTCTGTTTTGTTTCCACAGAAGATGAGAACCTGTGGATAGCTTCCAGGTTAATATGGTTTGATCAAGCAAGACACCCTGAAAATTTTCTAATGGAAACAGATGTTCCAAATGATCCAATGTTTCAGAGTGCCTCTGTTGTAGTTTCCTCTGAGTTCTACATCCAAAAAGGCTTCAAAACTGCTGGGTGAGATGATCCAGCCTCACAGACTACTCCAGTCAGGACTTGACTGTAATCCTAAATTTTCTCAGGATCTGCCAAAGATTACCAACACTGGGGAGTCAGCAGGAAGTAGCCTAGAAAATTATGCCCACATTCCCTAAAAATGAATTGTTTGTCTTTGTTTAGGGGGTTAGTTACAAATTGTTACTGGACACAGTCAATCTCTTTCTAAAAGAAGAAAGGGGGGATATGATATAGAAATGAAATGTATGATATAGAAATGATAGGATAAAAGGGTAGATTATTGAATTCAATCCAAAAAACAACAGTTAATCTCAAAATATTTTACATTGGTATGAATTTCAGTTATTGATACAAATTTAAGGTTAATTTTGTTATACTGTATGTATGTTTCTACTCTTATTTAAAGTATTATGTTTATGTAACTCATTTGAAATTGTAATGTATAATTAAGAAATACAGATTAATAATTAGTCATCTAAGATAATCAAACTTATAGTCATGTTAGTTAAGTTTTCTAGGTATACAAAGATATATTTTAATTAGGTAGGTAATATTCAAACACTTCAGTGACCTACAGAATATGTCATTTAAAATGTTTTAAGAACTTACACTTTTCTGGACAGTGAGACATGTCTGCTCTTGGCAGCACCAATTTACTTCAAAGAGGAAGATGGGCATTGAAGACACTTTATATGAAGTTTATCTTCTTCTTGGCAAAACTGACCATTTGGGCAAGAAACTGCTCTTGCCTGGACAGTATGTTATATAAACTGAACATACAGAACTCACAGGAAAGTGACCACTAAACTTTGCCAAATCAAGTCAAGATGGTCCTTCAGGTTCCTGCTTCACAGAAGAAACTTGCAGACATTCTGCAAGACACAGAGGAAAGCAACTGATGAAATTTGCCAAAATAGGAAAACAATTCTTCAAATTTCCTGCTTCACTGAAAACTCTGTCAAATATTCTAGGCCTATAGACTGAAGATGGATGCCCGAACATTGTAGAGGAACTTTGTGTGACTGTCCAGGCAGCCAGATGTCTCTGTCATTTTTAAAATTTTGGAAGTTGCTTACAATGCACTTCCTATCTATTCAGATAATATTATATCTTTCTGGGGTCTTTGATGGAGTTAAAGACTAGATAGTTAGAATTATAGTTTTCCTTAGTCATGATAAACGATAAATTAGATATAAAACTTTAGACTCACAAAGATAGGATACATGATAGAATATTTTCTTTAATTTTTCCAGATATAAATAGACTAGACATTGTAACTGTAATTCATGTTTGATAACTGTTTTGTTATATGTAATCTTACTATGTTAAAGTTAAAAGTTTCTTTTTGATTAGACAGAAAAGAAGAAGTGCTTTGGAATGGTCTTTCTGTATGCTGTGAATATGTGTTGCTACCATTGGTTAATAAAGAAGCTTCTGTGGCCTATGGCAAGACAGAATAGAGCCAGGAGGGGAATCCAAGAGAGATACAGGGGAAGAAAGGTGGAGTCGGGAGATGTTGTGACCCACCTGGAGTTGCAAGATGTATTAGAATACAGGTAAAACCAGGATACATGTGGTAATACATAGATTAATAGAAACAGGTAAATTTAAGGTGAAAGAGCTATCTAGCAAGAAGCCTGAGCCATAGACCAAACAGTCTGTAATTGATATAAGCCTCTGTGTGTTTATTTGGGACCACACAGCTGCAGGACTGGGACGGAACAGAGAAAGTGTCCATCTACAAAAGGCAACTAAGGAATGCTGAGAACTGGAGAATTGATCTTACCCAAGGATAAGGCCTTTAATTGGTTATCCAAAACCAAGTAGCCAGCCCTAAGAGGCATACTCACACAAGCAACATTAAACAGATTCATTAGGTTATGCTTAAATATTTATACAGTTATATAACAATAACAAAGAAAAAGAGACCACAGACATAAGAAGGAACATGGGAAGAGTTGGCAAAAAGAAAAGGAAGGGGGAAATGCTACAATTATATTTGAATCTAAAGAAAAATTTTTAAAAAGTGACATGAGGAGCTTAAGGAGGTTTGTTTGGGCTCACAGCTTGAGGGCACTGTCCACAGTGGTGTAGAAATCACACTGGCAGGAGACTGAGCAAGTTGGTCATGCTGCACCCACAGTCAAGAAGAAGGAAAAAAAGAATTCTTGTGGTCAACTCAAATGATGCCACCCACATCCAGGGTAGACCCTCCCATTACAGTTGGACTAATCTAGATTATCCCTCCAAGTAATGCCCAGGAATTCATTTTCATTTTGATTCAAACCCTATCAAGTTGTAGTAATGATTAACCATCATTTGTATTTCTAAATTACATTGGGTATCTTCCTATTTCTCTTCACTTAATTACAACTTTTCTAGTAGGATTATAAAGTAGTACAGTTCTCCACTGAACCATTCTCTGTGGTTACAGACTTTGCTTAATATTTCTTTGTTTCACAAAATGGAGAATAGTAATACCAGCATAGTAATAGTGTTAATCCTGAGATTTTCAAGAGGAAAAACAGTTGCACAATTTTGAGTCAAATTTGAACTAAGCTTTAATTAAATACTGACCAGAAAAAACGGACTCTGGTCAGGACCACCCCTGGTTTCCCAGTGAGGGGTGACAACACATGTTGTTGGGACTTTTTAAGGACAAAACCATATGGTCACTGTATTTCTCACCTGGCTTTGTTATTTTCCAAGAACTACAATGCCCAGCATTTCGGGAAGTTACCTGGTCCTTGGGCAGGTGGGGCTTACAGGTTAACTTTGGCTCTTACAACAGTAGCAACATCACAGATTTAAACATGGGCTGCTAAGATGGCTCAGTTGATTTTCAGAACCCACGTGTCACGGAGAACCATCTCCTTGGAGTTGTCCTTAAACTCCTGCCGTGATGTAGTGGCACAGATACACAAGCACATGCACAATAAACAATTGTAATACAGTTTAGAGGGACAATGAATGTAAAAGTTAGAATAATACTTGACATGTAGTAAAAGCCATAATACCTACCACTTATGACTATCCTAAGATATGATTAGGTTACTAGTACTGTAGGAAATTGGAAGAACATGTGATTAAGTGAGGGGAATTTTCTGTGAACTAGATTATCTTGGTCTTCATTCATAGACCATAGCATTATTGTGTGTAATTGAATCATATCATTTTACAGAGTGGGCTCTCAGCACCCTCATTGTTTTAAAGTAAATATTTATGTTGTATATACAGTAATAAAGTAAATGTTACATGATATTTTTATAAATATCACAATATTGTTGATTTATCTAAATGGCTTTAATTAAAGAATGCACTCCCAGAAGACAGGCTATTAATATTTTCCAGGAGGACATGATGGGTTGAATTTCCTCAAAACCAACCAGTGGCTTGGATTTGCTTGCCTGTTCGCTTGTTTAAATGTATAAAATGTATAAACATACTTATTTAAGTTGTTCTTCCTTCTTCTTGCTCATCTCTTCTTCTTAGTGATTAAGTGTGAATGATTTATTTTTATTTTCTCTGAAAGCATTTTTAAAATATAGTGTTCAAAGCCATGACACAAGCTGATGCATGAATTAGGCTATCATTGTATTTTATGTGATAATTAGAGTTTAGTAAATGCAGGATACAAAACTCATAAATTTTAAATTAGGAGTCTGAGATAAAGAGATTATTTTATTGTTTTATGATTATCTTAGCAACAATAAGGTGAGGAGAATGAGAAGTGCTAGCCCTGAAGTCTCTTTCTAACACAGCTGTAGAAAGACATGTGCTAAGCTTACCAGAACAAGGGCAAAATCCAGGTAACTGTCTCTAAACTGCCTGACTAGTTTCTTTTTCTTTTTAAGACTTCTTTGTTTGTGTGTGTGTGTGTGTGTGTGTGTGTGTGTGTGTGTGTACCATGTCTTGGAAGAGAGTACCTTGTTAAGGTGACCAAGCCCAGTAATAAACAAGACGGTACAGAGTTTCAAGATATATGCTAACGGAATTGAAGCTATTGATATTCCTAAGGGGAAGGAGTTTCCAGTTATTACTCCTTCCTTCCCTACTCCAACTCCTTATCCCAGCTGTTCAAAATCTTGGAGATACTAGAGTACATAGGAAGTATCATGAAGTCACCATCCATCATGGGGTAGGAATTGTATTAACCCAGATACTTAGGGGTCATCTACACCAACTCTTCATTCATATTTTGTGAGTAAGCACAATTATTAGATTTCAAGTTAGATTTTGGTGGAATCATAACTTTGGCCTCTCATTACCTTATTTGGGTGAATTTCTATCTGTCTGTGTTTCCTCATGGGGGAGTTGATACAACAATGCTCTTGATTAATGAAAAGGGATTATTTTAAAGAACTCGACGTATTATTCATTGCATATTTAGATGTATCTCAATATAAAGTAAAATATGAAGTTAAAAAGTATTTTCATTTCACAGTTAAAAAATGGTAGATGATACCATTACATTAATTAGCCACTATTCTTTGTAAGAGTTCACATGCTATTGCACATACAGCACATCCTAAGCACTGTGTACATGTAATGTGGTACCTTGTTCAATAAAAATGTAGTCTTTAGAAAAATTTAAGCCCCTGCACATATTGATATGCTGTCCTTTCTATTCAAGTATGTTGTGCTGAAAACAGAAAATCTTGATTATCAACCATTGTGTGTGTGTGTGTGTGTGTGTGTGTGTGTGTGTGTGTGTGTGTGT
>CABHPR010134538.1:0-22087 GCA_902168415.1 Peromyscus melanophrys | reverse complement strand
TGTGTGTGTGTGTGTGTGTGTGTGTGTGTGTGTGTGTGTGTGTGTGTTTTAAATCTATTTGCTTATTATTGTTGTTTTAATAGTTGGTAGAGGAAAAAAAGTTTGAGGCAGGATCTTAACATGTAGCATTGGCTGTCCTGAAACTCACTATGTAGACCAGGCTGTCCTTGAACACACAGAGAAGGGCTTGTCTCTGCTTCCTCAATTATTGTATTAAAGGTACATGCCACTACATCCAGAGAAACAAAATGAAGGTACAGGTTATATGATTCTCATCAGTAGACAACACGTTAAGCCACTCTTTAGCTATTTTATGTTAAGATCTTTTTCCTCAGTGAATGAAAAATAATTAACAATTTGTGAGTTATTTAACTTAATTGAGAGATATTGTTTTTAAAGAAATAACAACTTTGCTCTTACCAATCAAGTCATAAATTTCTCCTCATCTGATACTGTCTTCATGTATCAAGAAAGACGAAAGAAGTGGAATGAAATGTGACAGTCTCTAGCTGCTGCGTTCCCAAAGTTTAACTTCAATAAGAATTTCATTCAGCTTCTGTACTATCATGGTTTGAATAGAGTGGCCCTCAGAGGCTCATATACTTGAATGCTTAGTCATCAGGGAGTGGCGCTATTTGAATGAATTAGAAGGGTTAAGAGGTTTGGCCTTGTTGGAAGAAGTGTGTTACTAGGGGTGGGCTTCGAAGTTTCAAAAGCCCATGCTGAGCCCAGAGTCTCTCCCTGCCTACTAATCAGGGTGCAGTGTTCAGCTCCTGCTCCACAGTCTGTCTGAATGCTGCCACACTTTCTGCCATCATGGTAATGTACTGAACCTCTGAAGTGTAAGAAAGCCCCCAATTAAATGTTTTCTCTTATAATAGTTGCCTTGGTTATGGTGTCTCTTCACAACAATAGAACAGTGACTAAAACATGTACCATGTGGTATTTGAATTAGACTCAAGCTGATTGAGTTCAGATGTTAGTTTCTATGCAGAATAATGAATCACAATCTTTTCAGCCTTGTCTAAAATGAGATATGTGTACAAAGGGAGAAAATGCAAAAATAAATAAGTACTCACTAATCTATATTTAGTGAGCATGTTAGACCCAGTGTGGGGAAGGAGAGAATCCAGACCATACCAAAAGGAATAATGAACTGAGCTAAAGACACTAGGACAAAATGTGAACAACAGATGTCTAGCCATCAGCACACCTGGTTTCTTGCTCTGTCACTTGTCACAAGTAAGCCACTAAAATTTAGGTTAAGATTTCTCCTTATATCACAGATTAAGAAAAATTAAGACAGCAATTTACTAGATTTGAATGGGCTGAAAGTTAAGTGAGGGGAATAATAGGATATCTGCCAGGTAGGCAAAGGAAACTGATGAGCCTGGACTAATTGTGGTCACAGGATGCTTTTTTGTTACAGGGGCTCTGCACAGCTGTGGCATGGGCTTTAGACTAATGAAATCAGACATCAGTTCTCAAACCAAGTCATGGAGTTTTTATAGCTTCAGGAGTTATAATATGTTGTCAGAAATGGGGGCTCATGACAACGCAGCCACTTGAAAACTTTGCTTGTGAATGGGCAGATCACAGGATTAGTCCTACCAGGGAAGCTGGGCTTTGGTACTAAGACTGAGTCACCCAGGACAGAGAAAAGTATCATCCCCCAAATACAATAGTGACCAGTGAGACCAAGTGAACAGTGGATTCCAAGTCTATCTGAAGTATGGTTGGGAAGATGAACATGCCTATCCATAAGTGCCAAACTCTAGAATAGGTTTGGTGATGAAAAAGCAGTTAAGTATGATACATACTAAGGGACTGGAGAAGAGAAAGACAGTAAGCTGGACAATATTTAGTTAAACAAGGGAGAAAAGAAAACTGATTCTGAGCATGGCGGTGGTGGCACACACCTTTAATCCCAGCACTTGGGAGTCAGAGGCAGGGGGATCTCTGTGAGTTCAAGGCCAGCCTGGTTATAGTAAGAGTTACAGGATAGCCAGGGCAAAACAAAGAAACCCTATTAAAAAAGGAAGGAAGGAAGGAAGGAAGGAAAGAAGGAAGGAAGGAAGGAAGGAAGGAAGGAAGGAAGGAAGGAAGGAAGGAAGGAAGAAAAAAAAGAAACAAAGAAACAAAGAAAGAGAGAAAAAAGAAAGAAAGAGGAAACTGATTCTGTATTGGTTATTCCACTAATAAGAGAAAATTTGAGAATATTTAGTATCTCCCTATACTGGGTACACAAAACAGACTATGTTCTTCAGCCATTTCTCCCATAGGTCTATTTTTACTCCTTCTGTTTGTCAGTACTTCAAAGAATTCTGAAGTATATCTCTTCCATGAAAATTCCCGACTAATCTGCGAAAGTTATTGTGATACCTCACATTGAACTGACATTGAAGGGTAAGGCTTAAACAGCTGGTATAACAGGAAGTGGGCTGCAAACATTTGGCAAGAGTGGGTAACACTGTTGTTGATGCTGTGTATCAGCTAACACCTAGGCGCTTTTATGAGCATTAGGCTGTGTGACAAAGTAATGGGTGTGCAGTGAACATGCAATACTAGTAGCCTTTCTGCATGCAAACATTGCAAAATAGGAAGAACAACAAATACCTAAATTAAAAGCTAATAGGCAACGTAGAAAAATAAACCTTAAACATGATAATAATAAGCTTTAGCAACAAACTGAAGAGTACTTCTTGACTTACTAATACAAATCTACAAGAAAAATGGTAGTTACAAAAGGTAATTCTGAAATAAATTTAGAAATTATACTGGTTTAGGGAAGTGGGTACAGTAGGTTCTTCTCGCGTCTCATCAAAGAAGCTTCTTTTTGCAGCAAATGAAGATCATTGCAAAAATCTACAACTGGTTGAAATGCAGAGAACAGCAGACCATGGGGTGCCCAGCTCTATTTGATGCATCTACAACACAATCCCTATGCCTAAGGCTCAGGGAACCTCACGACAAGGTTGTCTGCTGTGAGGGGTTGTCTGCTGTGAGGTAGCATCTTCTATATATGCCAAGGAAACTGCATCCATGAAATCTCAAAAATATAGTCACCTTCATAAGAGCTCTAGCATGATAACACCTGCTAACAGGCCAATGGCTATGTGGTAAATCTCAGTATGATATGAGGCTTTCATGTTTTCCTGACTTGGCCTCTATCTTCTGCTTACCCTTTCACTGCCCAAAGGCCATTTCTACTTTGATCTCATTTTTTGCATCTACTAATTTTTTCAGAAAACACAATTTCTTTGTGTAGATGACTAAATGATTTATTAGAGTCTACTATACCACACTAAATCTGGCCCGACTGCATGATGCTTTATTTGTTGGTGGAATAAATAAATACCTATTGATAGTCAACAAATGCAGATGACTCATATTTTAATAAATCTTAAGTTCCCTACATACACATCATGGTATGGTGTGTTTTCCTGGAAAACAATCTATTTTTGTAGTTTCAAAACTCACTAGCAAATAAAGAGTTAATAGTGCAGTGCATGCTGTGTGGATTTATTCTAAATTTGAAACCCATTATTAGCTTATTTAGACACTGAATCATTTAATAATTCATGGCTGCTATTTTAGATGTATAGCATATCCACAGAGCTTTGGAGAAAAAAAAAGAGCAGTAATATTTTAAGCCAATAGATGAAAATGCATTTTTTTCTGTTGCTGAAAACATATATCTAGTTGACATTATTTTTTCTGATGTTCATCCATATGGTTGAGGCATAAGTAAGTTTTTAAGACTAATGTGACTTGGAACTATATTTTAGCTTAAATTTTGTTTTATTGTGACGTAAAATTGCATTTATCTTAACAGAGGCAAAACAGGACCAATTTTTCACAAAGGGCCCTTTTTGCATTTCGTATTTCTTATATCATTATTGACAGTCATAGGAAGGAAAACACATTACCATTCTGTTGTCCCCACAAACTGTCATTCTGTACTCTACACGGAGAATGGATAGATTTCTGTTCACCTGGAGCATAGAATTTGGCTCAAGGTCACTGAAAGAGTTTGAAAAATTACCTCCAAAATGTCTAAATTAACAAAGTAACTGCATTGTGTGTATCAGAAGTGATTCATTTTACACCCTTTGAGTGATATGGTTCATTTATCATTGAAGTCCATCTTATGACAAGTACCATATATTTTAAGAAATAAACTTTTCAAATGAAAATTACACAAAGGGCATTCAAGGCGCTTGAAAAGATTATTTTATTTTTTAAACATTCTAGAACATTTTTTGAAACAGTGTACATAGAATCTGCCTGAAAAAATCAAGTGATTGTTTTCACTCTTTCATATCGAGTAGTCCACGAGGAAGGAAAGGATCTAAATAAAGGGGATTGCAAGGGGGAGGAAGAACAGGAGCAAGAGGAAGGAGAGAGAAGGAAGGAAGAATGAAACAGAGACCGATAAGGAGTTAAAGGAAAATAAACATAAAACAAGCCACCGACCTCAGTGATTGCGACTGCACGACTGCAGCAAGTTCTAAACAGAGAACGGAGAGATCCATCCCACAGGACCCGAGAGGAGGCATTGAAGGTCTGTTGCATTGCTGGCAGAGGCAACGTATTTTTCCGTGACTAACAGCAGAAAGATGAAGTTATAAAGGAAAGTCAGACTCAAATTTTGTTGCCTGAAACAAAAATGCATTTTGACACAATTGACAAATTCACATACAAAATGAAAATGACAAATTGGCAAGATTAAAATTCCCTGCCACGGATGTGTGAGGAAAACTAAATGAGGCAATCATTACCGGTAATGTGTGTGTAAAACGTATTAGATACAAACTCTTAGTTTTCTATTTTGTAGATTAGCTTCTTACTTAGTCTTGGCAGCTTTGTAGTGGGAATATAAATGCCTAAAGTATTTGCTGTAACCACTCATTACTCAAGTCCTCCTGTTTCAAACAGATTTTTCTTGGTAGAACTGTAGACATTTACTTGATATTGCTTGTATCCTTTCACAAGTCACCAATTCAGTCAGAAAGAAATGCACTTGAATGGAAATTCACTTGAAATATTAAAACAAGAAATTAGTCCACAATCACCTGTATTGTGACATAATAATCTACGAAAGTTAGAAAACGTTACCTGCCATTCAATGCAAAATCAAATGCTTGGAAGGCAGCTTTCTGATTGCAGACACCATTATAGAAGAAATTAAAGACTTGTTTTTACTCTTTTATTTATGTATATGCATGCATGACTCTCTGTGTAGTGTAGTGTGTATGCATGCCCTCAAAGGCATAAAAGGGCATCAGGTTCCCTGGAGCTGGAGTTAAAGAGAGTTGTTTAGTATCTGACACCTGACATGGGTGCTGGGAACTGAACTTGCGTCCTTTGCAAGAGGAGTAAGCGCTCCTAAACAATGAGTTGTCTCCAGTCTCTGAAGAATTTAATAATATGCAAAATTCCACATTTTCCATAGGATTAAGTGTCATATCTTAAGAAATAGTTTGAATTGAAATTACCATAAATTGTTAAAAAGATAACATAATTTTGTTAATTATTAAGTCCTTCATTCTGATGTTATTACAAATACACATGCATTGTAAGATATATAGAATATAGAGGCTTGGACCTGCCTCAACTGAATGTACTAGACTTTGCTGACTCCCCATGGGAGGCCTTACTTTTTTGGAGGAGGAGATAAAGGGTGGGTTGGGGAAGAAAAGCTGGGGAGGGGGATGGGAGGAGAGATGAGAGGGGATCTGTGGTTGGTATGTAAAATGAACAAAAAATTTCTTAATAAAAAAAAGATATACAGAATATATAAAATATCCTTACTTCTTCCTACAGCTTCCAGAATAACTTTTGATCACCTTAAAAATTATACAACAGGCTCATGGCTTTATGAAATATATGTGCATATTTATAAAGCATTCTGTAAGACTTAAAGTAAATATTGTATATTTGTGTTAACAAGCCAAAGAAGATATATTAATCTGCTATTAACAAAAATTCTAAGTATAAATAAAAATATTGAATTATGTCATTTTTCTGTTAGCACTATTTTCATGTGGTTGGATACCAAGAACTAATATATCTTTTTAAGAAACTGATGATACTTAAAAGGAAAAATTAATATTACAGTAGTCTTAATTTCATCTTCTTTTAATGCGCATTGCATTATATCTAGTAAATTCAATATTTTCATTTTTATGATTGCTTATAGTATTTGCCACCAGGTAATATTTTAATTTGTGCAATTAAATTATAGAATATTGCCCATGGGAATACTAATAATTTAGAAAGTATTCTTTGTGAATTAATATATCTTTACTTTTGTGACTATTCCATAAAACATTAGAAAATATGTAGCATGCAAAGCTAAATGTGAAACAATTAGATTCTTCTTTTTAACATTATTTTGCTTTTCGTGTATCCACTTATGTGTCCTCTTTATTACTGTGAAAAATGCAAAGTAAAAGCTCTATTCCTGGGATGCTATTTCCCTTTCTCCTTACACCTCACACATTATGAATCTTTAATAGTTAACCCTATACTCCAGGATATCAAATCAAGAGGAAAGAAAGAAGATGCAGTATACAAACCCTAGGAATCAGATGAAGAAACCAGTCCTGATCCATCACAGTGATAAGAAGGTATTATTCAAAATAAATTCAACAGTTTAGATGAAAGGCAACAATTCCTTTGTTATTAACCAAAAACTTCAACTCACACACACACACAAAATAAACTAAAATGTTTTGTTATTTAAAATTTGTGTCATATTAAAACTATATAAAGTGAATTCCAACATCAAATTAGTTTAATGATAAACTTACTGGACACTTGAAGACACATCATGTATGTTTTATGTAGTCATTTCCAGAAAGTAGTCTCAAACATCACACTTCTAAAAAGTTCTATGACTCTAGAATATTACCAAAGCCACAGTATAAGAAAATTTCAAATCAGTATCTTTCATAAATATAGGAAATGTCACTAAAAATTGGTGAATGTAATGATTTAGTTAATTAAACCAACAATGTGTACACAACATAAAACACCAGGACCTGTAAGCTTATTTCAACACTGGAAAATTAATCAGTGATTTGATCATATTGACAAAGCAGAAAGGGCATAAGGCAAAAAGATGCTTGTGAACTAACTGTGGTAGAAAATGAAATACTTAACTTAATAGCGTACCACTGTGGGCACACCATTATTTATGATACTATAATTTCAGCAATGAGAGACAGAATAATGTCTCCCTAAGATCTACTTCTGTTCAATAACATGTTTGAATAATGCAGAAAGACAAGAACAATAAGTGAAAATATGCATACCAGAAAGGAAGAGACGTGACCTCCCTGTGGAGAAATTCAGTGAATCCAGACTCCCACAGAGGCCACCTGCCTATTCTTGAGATTCAAAGATACAAAGTTAACTTTCAAAAGTCTGTTAAATTTTAATGAATTTCATCTGTGTAAATCTAATTGATCATATTCTGAATATATATGTAAAAACTATAAAACAATAATGCAGGAATTAAAGTTGATAAATTGAGAGAAAATTCAAACTGACAAAAAAAATCTAACCAAGAAAATGATCAACAGAACAATGAATTGATAATTTAGGAAAGGAAATATTTTAGTACATGGTGCTAAGAAATTTGACTATTGCCTTACACTGTATAAAAACCAAATGTAAGATTTCAAACAAAAATTTAAAGAAAAAGCAAAGAAAAAATTCATGATACTGGTCTTGACAATGTTTGGTGTAAAATATTCCTTCACACTGTGTGACTATATATCACTGTGATTGGTGTAACAAAAAAGCTAAACAGCCAGTAGCTAGGCAGGATTTTCAGGGCAGAGAGAATGCTGGGAAGAAGAAGGGTGGAGTCTGAGGAGTCACTAGCCAGATGAGGAAGAAAGCAGCCTGGAAAGTACATAGATGAGATGAATGGGCCTCAGGGTGGCACATGGATGAATAGAAATGGGTGAATTTAAGTTATAAGAGCTGGCTAAAAACAAGTCTAAGCTATTGGCTGAGATTTCATAATTAATAAGAAGTCTCTGTGTGGTTATTTGGGAGTGGGTGGTCCAGACAAAAAAATTCACCTACAGTTTGGTACAAAAGTACAGACAGTAAAACAAAAATATGTGAGATTGCATTAAACTACAAAGCTTCTACTGAGCACCTGTAACAACCAACAAAATGAAAAGCTAACATTGGGGATGGGAGAATGCATTTAGAACCATGGATTTGATCAAAGATTGACATAAAAACATGTGATGTGAGGAATATATACAACTCAATAGTGAATAAACAAAAAGTCCCATCAAATGGTACAAAAGAACTAAAAGATATCTCTTGAAAGATATAAAAGTGAGAAACAAGTATATGTAATAATTACTCAGCATCATCTGTTACCTGAGAAAATCAATTCAAATCACAGCAACATCATCTCACAATTTACATGCTGGCTGTTGTAAAATATACATATGTGTGAGTTAAGTGTTGCTGAGAGTATAGAGAAAAGAGAACTCCATAGAATGTTGGAAAGAATGTGGCATAGCACAGACATCTTGGTAAACAGTAAAGAGATTCTTAAAAACAAACAACTGCAATAGGAGTTATTACTTCCCCTTTTGCACGTTTATCAAAGTAAGTGAAATCACTATCCACAGATGCATCTGTACTTCTTTCTCATTGCAGTTTATCTATTTTTTTGTTTTTGTTTTTATTTTTATTTATTTATTGGCATTAGCCAAGATGTGATAACAACCCAAGTATCCATGGTAACAACCTAGTGGAGACTCTATAAACAGAAACTGTGGTATACAAATAGAGTGAAATATTACTCAGCCCTAAAAGAAGGAAATCTTATCATTTGTGTCACACGGATAAACCTGGAGGGCATTAGGCTAAGGGAAATCAGTGGGCAGTGATGGCCCATGCCCTTAATCCCAGCACATGGTGGGCAGATGCAAGCAGATCTCTGTGAGTTCAAGGCCAGCCAGCACCACAGAATTCCAGGACAAACAAGGCCTTCACACAGAGAAACTGTAATTTGAAAAACCAAAGGAAAAGAAAAAGAAAGATAGCAAGTCAGAAGTGAGAGTCTTAATGTAATGAAACCAAATGGCTTGGGTTCGATGATGACTGTTTCTAAAGCAATGCTGAGAGCTGCGAACATAGCTGAGTTGTGGAGCACTTACATGTGTGGTAAGTGACTCAACCCCTAGTACCCAAAACAAACCAAACAAGAGTAATAAGGGCAGGTCCAAAAGAACAAATGGCCGACTGTGGTGGCTCTTAGCTACCAAGCTCATGCTGGCCTCAGGATTCCTCAATATCCCAACTGCCTGAGGCTCTTCTCAGCTCTTCTGCTGCCCCTACTCTAAACTCCTCGAGCTCATGAACTTGCCTTCCCCTCATTCCTGTATGTCCCCACGTTTCAGCCCTGCGGCCCTGAGCTCCTTGGTCCTCTTTTGCTTTCCCCTCCCCCTCTCCTCTCAAGGCCACATTCTGTGGACTGCTTTGTCTTCCTGCTCTCTACTCTTCCAGATGCCTCTGGCTGGACTCTCCTTCCTCATAGCTACAGTGAAAGACCTTCCCCTCAATCAAACCTTGGAGGGTCCTGTGCTCACTTTACGCAAATACTAAGCCCTTCCTTAGTGCAGTAAATGTCATGTCAGAAAAAAACTAAAGTATAGTGGCAAAAGTCCCAGTTTTATGAAAAAGGCAATAATATATCATCTCTGTACTTTTATTCAAAATATGCTGTGGTTCTTGTAATTTAGCACTCAAATATGAATCAGAGGAGGTTGGCTACTGAAGACTTTTAAAATGATTTTAGAAAAACTATACCGTTGGTAACAGAGTAAAAATTCTTGTTTGACTAAATAGCAAAATATTTAGTATAGAAGTTGTGTGCCCAAAAGCTGTGTGGGTATACAGAAATCAATGCTCAGAGGTGCCCACACACACTTATAGGGAGGGCCCTTCCCACAGATGCCCTCACACATACTTACAGAGCCTTCCCACAGAGATGCCAGCTCAATGCTTACAGAGCCCTTTCAGCAGTTACCAGATAAGAACTTAGTAGATATACAGATTATTATTTAGTCAACAAGAATGAAATCCTGTCATTTTCAAGAAGATGGATAGAACTAGAGGACATTTTATAAAGTGAAATAGGTCCAATAGAGACCAAAAGTTCCACATCTGCTCTCAGGTGGGGTGCTGAGAAAAGCAATCTCTTTTTTTATTTTATTTTATTTTATTTTACAATATAATTTAATTCTACATATCAACCGCGGATTCCTTTGTTCTCCCCCCTCCCACCCCCCTCCCCTTCCCCCCAGCCCACCCCCCCATTCCCATCTCCTCCAGGGCAAAGACTCCCCCTAGGATTGAGATCTACCAGGTAGACTCAGACCAAGCAGGTCCAGTCCCCTTCTCCCAGGCTGAGCCAAGCATCCGTGCATAAGCCCCAGGTTCCAAACAGCCAGCTCATGCACTGAGCACAGGACCCAGTCCCACTGCCTGGATGCCTCCCAAACAGATCAAGCCAATCAACTGTCGCACCTATTCAGAGGGCCTGATTCAGTTGGGGGCCCCTCAGCCATTGGTTCATAGTTCATGTGTTTCCATTCATTTGGCTATTTGTCCCTGTGCTTTATCCAACCTTGGTCTCAACAGTTCTCGCTCATATAAACCCTCCTCTTTCTCGCCAATTGGACACCCGGAGCTCCACCCGGGGCCTGGCCGTGGATCTCTGCATCCAGTTCCCTCAGTCATTGAATGGGGTTTGTAGCACGACAATTAGGGTGTTTGGCCATCCTATCACCAGAGTAGGTCAGTTCGGGCTGTCTCTCGACCATTGCCAGCAGTCTATTGTGGGGGCATCTTTGTGGATTTCTGTGGGCCTCTCTAGCACTTTGCTTCTTCCTATTCTCATGTGGTCTTCATTTATCATGGTCTCCTATTCCTTGTTCTCCTTCTCTGTTCTTGATCCAGCTGGGATCTCCCACTCTCCCAAGCTCTCTTTCCCTCGACCCTCGCTCTTCATTACCCCCACTCACATCCAGGCTGTTCATGTAGATCTCATCCATTTCTCCATCATTGGGCAATCCCCGTGTCTTTCTTGGGGTCCTATTTTCCAGGTAGCCTCCCTGGTGTTGTGAGTAGCAGTCCAGTCATCCTTGTTCCACATCTAGTATCCTCCTATGAGTGAGTACATATCGTGTTTGTCTTTCTGAGTCTGGGTTACCTCACTCAGGATGATTTTTTCTAGATCCATCAATTTGCCTGCAAACCTCATGATGTCATTGTTTTTCTCTGCTGAGTAGTATTCCATTGTGTATATGTACCACATTTTATTTATCCATTCTTCAGTTGAAGGGCATCTAGGTTGTTTCCAGGTTCTGGCTATTACAAACAATGCTGATATGAAGAACATAGCTGAGCAAGTGCCCTTGTGGTATGATTGAGCATTCCTTGGGTATATGCCCAAGAGTGGTATAGCTGGATCTTGGGGGAGATTGATTCCCAATTTTCTAAGAAAGAGCCATATTGATTTCCAAAGTGGTTGTACAAGCTTGCATTCTCCCATGCTCATGGATAGGCAGGATTAATATAGTAAAAATGGCAATCTTACCAAAAGCAATCTACAGATTCAATGCAATCCCCATCAAAATACCAACACAATTCTTCACAGACCTGGAAAGAATAATACTCAATTTCATATGGAAAAACAAAAAACCCAGGATAGCCAAAAGAATCCTGTACAATAAAACAGCCTCTGGAGGCATCACGATCCCTGACCTCAAGCTCTACTATAGAGCTACAGTAATAAAAACAGCTTGGTACTGGCATAAAAACTGACATGTGGACCAATGGAATAGAATTGAAGACTCTGACATTAATCCGCACACCTATGAACATATAATTTTTGACAAAGAAGCCAAAAGTGTACAATGGAAAAAAGAAAGCATCTTCAACAAATGGTGCTGGCATAACTGGATATTAATGTGTAGAAGGCTGCAAATAGATCCATATGTGTCACCATGCACAAAACTTAAGTCCAAGTGGATCAAAGACCTCAACATAAATCCAGCTACTCTGAACCTGCTAGAAGAGAAAGTAAGAAGTAGTCTTGAACGCATTGGCATAGGAGATCACTTCCTAAATATAACACCAGTAGCTCAGACACTGAGAGAAACAATCAATCAATGGGACCTCTTGAAACTGAGAAGTTTTTGTAGAGCAAAGGATACGGTCAACAAGACAGAGCAACAGCCTACAGAAAGGGAAAAGGTCTTCACCAACCCCACATCTGACGGCGGACTGATATCCAGAATATATAAGGAACTCAAGAAATTAGACATCAAAATGCCCAGCAGTCCAATTAAGAAATGGGCGATAGAACTAAACAGAGAATTCTCAACAGAGGAAACTCAAATGGCTGAAAGACATTAAAGGAATTGCTCAACATCCCTAATTATCAGGGAAATGCAAATCAAAACAACTCTGAGATACCACCTTATGCCTGTCAGAATGGCTAAGATCAAAAACACTGAAGACAGCTTATGCTGGAGAGGATGTGGAGCTAGGGGAACTCTCCTCCACTGCTGGTGGGAGAAAAACAATCTTATTCCAGAGTGGTCCTGAGGAGAGTGGATGTGGGGTGAGAGGTGGAATAAAAGAGCATTCACCATGACCACCACATGCTGTGCATTTGGAGATATGACATGAAACCTCATCCACATGGACAAATTCACTTGTGTTAATACATTAGAAATAATTTGTATATGATTTTCATTTGAAGTTAAAAGAAGTATTGGGCTGGCATGATGACTCAGTGGGTGGGGGTATGTGCCACCAAGCCTGACCTGAGTTTGATCCCTGAAACTCACAGGGTTGAAGGAGAGGACTCCAGTGAGATTTAGACAGTTCCACATATCCACAGGACACAGGTACTGAATTCATTGTATTTCAAACTAAACTGTAGTTTCTATGTTAAAAACCAAAAGACAACAAACATATGCCTTCTAGTGAGAAAGAGAAAACTTCGGAACTATATTAAAAATTCATGTAAAAGAAGGTAAAATAGAGAATCAGAAAAACAGAGTGCACTGGATGGGAGTACACAAGAAGCTGATGACCCAGGAGAAACTGGCAGAAGCACCAGCAACAGATCTGTCCATAGAGGACCTCTCCTCGGAGGAGTGGTTCCAGACAAGAAAGTTGTAAGTATCAAATCTATGCAAATATTGTAAAAACGTACTAACAAGGAAAGCCAAACACCTGAAAACTGCCAGCTGCTTAGGAATTCAAATCTGGGCCCAAATGTTGAAAAATAGTTCCTTTGCAAAACAGGGAAGTTCTAAAATGGTTTTGCAAAAATTGTTTCTCATTAATTATTTTACATTTTTATTATTAAATTTATTCATTTTTTTTTTACAACTTGACCAAAGTTTCCCCTTCCTCCTCTCCTCCCATTACCTCTCCCTACCTCCTCCTGCCCTCAACCCCAATCCACACCTCCTCTGTTTCTGTTCAGTAAGGGGCAGGCCTCCCATGGGTGTCAACAAAGCATGGTATATCAAGTCGAGGTAGGACTAAGCTCCTCCCCTTGTATTAAGGCTGGGCAAGGCAACCCAGTGTGAGGAATAGGTTCCTGGGACTCAGCCAAAGTGTTAAGGACAGGCCCTGCTTCCATTACGAGGAGTCCCACCAGTAGATCAAGCTACACAACTGTCACACATATATAGAGGGCCTAGGTCAGTTTCATGCAGGCTCCCTAGCTGTCAGTCCAGAGTCTGAGCTCCTATGAGCCCAGGTTAGTTGATTCCGTGGATTTTCTTGTAATGTCCTTGATCCCCTGGCTCGTACAATCCTTCCTCCCTCTCTTCAGCAGGGTTCCCAGAGCCCAGCGCTTGGCTGTGGATCTCTGCATCTGCTTCCATCAGTTACCGGATAGAGACTCTCTGATGACAATTGGAGTAGTCACCGATCTGATTCCAGGAGGAGGGCCAGTTCAGGCTACATATCTGCTTAGCTGGGGTCATCCTTGTAGATTTGTGGGAGTTTCCCTTGCACCAGGTTTTACCTGACCCCAAAATGCCCCCTCATCAAGATGTCTCTTTCAATGCTCTCCTCCCCATCCTCCCTCCAACCTCCAGGGTCTCAAGTAGCTCAGGCTACACTCCAATTTGATATGTAGCTGAGGTTGGCCTTAAACTTTTAATCCTCTTCCCTCCCTCCTTAGAGTGCTAGAATTACAGGCCTGCCCAAGGAGCCTTTTCGGTGGTGCTGAGATCGAACCCAGGGCTCTATGTACGCTAGGCAAGCACTCTACTGACTGAGCTACACGCCGAACAAGGGTGTTTAAGATTTTTTAAACTTTCACTTTAAAATGGAGTGAAGTTAAAGGTGTCCAAATGCATGTTTCCTTCTTCCGTGTGACTCTGCATGAAGACTGCCGTGGACCCTAATACCAGTGGGACCTGCTGCTTGCTCCATTCAAACGACAACCAACAAAATGTCACTATAGACGAGTCACTGACTTTGACCATTTTCTGCTTGAGGACAGATTTCAGAAAATCCAGGCCCACAAGGGAATGTGCTAGCAAAGAGGCATCCCCATTGCTGTTTCTCCAGATAGATGCAAGCTTACTTAGAGGAAACCCAGAGTTCTCCAGACATTTCTTGAATGTTCTTCTGTCTTCAAGTCTGACGTCATCTCTGGCAAAGTAAACTGGGCTGGCGTTTTCTATATATGGTAGACAAGAGGTGAATAAGAATTCCATGCCTTGTTTCTTAGATTGTCTCAGAAGAAACAATCATCACTAGTGGGTTTCTGGGTTCCCAGGTGCTTTGGATTCCTGCTTGTGATGCCTTGAGTTCAGTCCCAGGGACCCACATGGAAGAAGAGAACTGACTCCTCAGAGTTGGCCTCTGACCTCTACATGAGCTTTATGGTGTGTGTGCACGTGTGTGTAGTAAAAATATATGTGTGTGTATGCATATATATATTTATATTTTTAAAAAAATGTTGAGAACTAACTATAATCACAATCCAGAGAGAATGGAAAAGCAATTGCACAAACTCATAAACTAATTGCTTTCTAAATTAACGTAGGCAAACTGGCAATTATGAAATTATGACAATTAAAAGAACAGAAAGAAATAAGTCTGAACCCTCCTTCCCAAGGCTGCAATAGTCAGTGTATCTGTATTGGTGATAACTGTCAAACTTCGTACTGCAAAATCGAAAATGAGAAGCTGAGTGGATATTAAACATGAGGACTTTGTTTTCCAGTACTGTAAAAGGTAGAAAAAGAAACCCAAAACTCTAAGGCAAATATGTTGTATTGACATTTAAAACCCTTATAATAGATTTTATTTATTACGCTTTTTAAAAACAAAGAACTAGAAATACACATTCCATTTTGCAAGGTGAGATATATTCTCTCTATGACAATAAAAATGTAAATATAAGGCATTTTATGTATTGAAATCCCAATGAATATGAAATTTGCAAATGATCTCTTTCAGAGGACCTCAGGACAATATCCTGGAATCCTCTGGTGACCATATAATGATTCAAACCCACAAAGTGCTTGAAAATTGTTAGACGCCTATAGTTAGTAACACATGCTGAAATAGTCCATACTGCGATGACCTCTGGTGAGCTGGACTGGGACTGAAAAGACGTGCTGCCAGGGATCGTGTTAAGTGAGTGCGAGCCAGCATGAGACAGGTGTTTCCTGTTTCCAACCACATGGCATAACCATGTAGATTAGCCACAAGGAATCCTAGCCAGAAGACTGCTCATATGGAAACTGGCTTAGGCTTAAATTATATTCAGGATAGTTAAAAGCACAGAACTCATATATAATTCTGTCTTCTTTATATACCAGTGGATACAGTATCTCAGAATCCTAAATATTAGTCCATGAAGGCTTTCAAGTTATTTCAGCTCCTCCTGGCTTTTGCTACTCCAGAAGATAGGTCCACATCCTCAGATTCTCTGCTTCCATGGTAGGAAGGGTAGGTTGGGAGTAGGAGGATTACTTGGATGTACAAATCCATCTTAATATGCCTCTGAAACTGTTTACTGAAGGTTTAAAGTAAAATTAAAATATTAACTGCCACATGTAAAGACTGTGGAAATATTATATTGGCACATCCAGCCCTCTAGTTGCTCATATATGATGCTAATTTGAATCCCCCAACACAGTTACAATCACACTCCCTCCATATTTTTGTTATGCCTAACATAATATTGACTAGGAGGCAATGCCATGCAGTGATTCAGTGTCATCTGTATGTCTGCAGCTCTGGTCCTAGGGAAGGTGGTCTGTCAATGTACTCTACAAAGTCGGGCATGGCAAGGCACTTAAGAAAGAAAATTTCCAGATTCTACACCATCGCCCCACCACAGACTAAAGTACATCATTTGATTAGGTGCAGGGCAGTGTCAGGACACGAGCAAGATTAGTCATACCTAATCCAATTGGGATGTAAAGCACACAGCCTGTGCTGCCATGGAGCAAGGACGAGCAGAGAGCCCCTAGTAATCTTATTTGGCTGGAGCTAACAGCTGTGCAGAAGTGACGCACCCCCAGAGTAACAGGCTTTAGTTGGTTGGTTTTTTTTTTCTTTCTTTCATCAAAAACTAAGAATCATTATAGCACACAAATATCTATGGTGTAGGGAAACCTTAAAAACACGAGTGTCGTATGTCTGAATCCATATCAACAGTGGGTCAGTGCAGGCAGGAGCTCGATTTCTGAACCAGACTCAGAATCCCAGGAGTCAAAGCTCAACCACTTCATAAACTCTGGAATTTGTATGAACTTATTGAACTTTTCATAGCCTCAATTTCTCCATTTATAAAGAGGAAACAATAATCTCTACCAAACAGGATTGAGCTAATGACGTAAAGAGTAAACACCGATGGAGAATTTTCACTGGGTGACTCTCACAGTATTTTCTCTCATGGTGAAGTCTTCTTAGATGTTAGGAGGGGTGTTTTTCATTCTTTGTTGGTTGAATTTTTTGTTTTTATTTTTGTTTTCTCATTTGTAAGAAAATGCATCTTGTCAACTCTCCTCTGTGTAAATCAGCTGAGGGACTTCAGAACAGTGCACATTTTGAGGTTGGAAAGGGATGTCCTTTTGTTTGCAGAGCCCCCAGTTGTGGAACCAACAGTCACATGTGACAGAGCTGTCCACTCAGGTTATCACGCCCTGGGCTGCACATGGTGTCTGGGACTGCCTTGGTTCTGCACAGATGTGAGCATGTTTTGGTAAAAAAAAAAAAGGGGGGGGGGAAGACAGATACTTGGAGCAATGCTTTGCTGGTGTTTTTCAAAAGGCAGGGGAAAAAGAATACACCTCTAGGTTAAAAAGCAAAACTAAACCACAGTTATGTAATTTTGAATGATTCCTAAATCATCAGAATTGGCATTATTTTTTAAAACATTAGACTTCAAAGAAATAACCAAAGAATTTTTCTGACCTCATACTACATATATTCCATTAAGAATGCAATTTGTAAAACATATTTCAAATGGTTACTCTCAAGAGAGTATGCCTCAGGAAAGACCAGACACATGGACTGCTTCAACTGTGGGTGGTTCTTCACCCCTCCCCCAACTTCTCACATGCAAGACATCTAGATGAACAAAGATACAGTGTGCATGATTGCAGAGCAAAATTATCTCTGGACTGTGATCAAGCATGAAAAATTTCCACCCTGAGGAAAAGTATGTGAAGGTCATAATATGAATTCAAGTTCATGAGTAACACCGCTTTCATATAAACATACTGCAATCCATGTATGATTTCTATGGAAATATGTAGGAATTCCTATATTATATGTTCTCTGGGAACATGAAGTTAGTGATCCTAAAATGCTGGTATGACAAAGATGGCAATTTTCTAGTCTGTGTTCCTATTCTGTAGCTATATAAACAAAGGTGTCTGGGAGAAGGTATAATATAATTTGGGGATTAAAAGTAATTTTATATAAATGTCAGTCATAGCCTTGTGATTGGCTGTGTTACAATTTCCTTGGAGAACGGAGACATTAGGTTCAGATTCAGCTGAGTTAAATGATACAAGCAGGCTAGAGATGCAGCCCAGTGCTCGAACACTTGCCTAGCGAGCCTTGGGCTCAGTCTCCAGCACAGCAAAAGTCAAACAAAGATGGGTGCTGTGACTGCCCAGCATCTGCTGCAAGTGTAAGACTGGATCTGAAAACCAGCCAGAGCCCACTCTACTTGCTGAAGAGAGTTACATGGCAGGAAAAGTAGAACCCTTAAAGACCAAGACATAGACTATGGAACTTCTGTTTGCTTTTGACCAATTTGAAACTCTCTTCTTAACAAATTATACATTTTTATTTCTAATGAGAAAATATTATTCATCCAAATGAAACTTCCTCTACAATACCAGATTTACCTTGAAAAAACAACGAGGCCATGCTTCCTATTGATTAACTGCTTCTCCAGCATGACTCTGAGAGCAAGAAGAGCACTTAATGGAATCTGTGTAAAATTTAGGATGTCCAAACACACCAAGAAGTTGAATAATGTTGAAAAAGTAAATGGAAAGAAAACCCAAGCAACTCCATTGTAAACGACTAAACATTCCACGGAGTTGCAGTTTTGAGTACTTGATCCTCACCAGGGGAACTTCTGAGGGAGTGTGGAGGCTTTGGGCATGGTGCCTAGCTGGCATATGGAGGCTGTTTTCCTATTTGGGTTTACTCTTGTTTCACACCACGAACTACGAGCTCTTACTACAACATTTATTCAATCCATGCTACAAGTTCCTACTGCCATGTTCAGGGCTCCTAGCCCCCAGGCCTTCTCTGTCATAAAGATGATTTCCCCGAAACCATGAGCCAAAACGCATCTTTTGTCTCTTAAATTGCTTCTGCCTGTATTCTGTTGCAGAGATGAGAAAAAGAACTAAGAAAATGTGCAAGCATATTTAAAATGAACTTTGGACTCTATGAGATATGAACAAAGAAAAAAATCAAAAGGAGATTCTTTAGATTTAAATTTTCATATAAGAAATTCAAAGAGGGCAGCACTACAAAGATTTCCGTTAGAGCAAGTGGGAAAAGCATGGCCCAGACAATCTTGTCAGAGCCCCAAGGGGGAGGAGGTGTTTTCTGTAAGACTAGAAAGGTGGGTCTCTGAATAAGCAAAGCTCCAGGTAAACCATCACCTAGACAGTAAACAATGAACATAGCGGTGAGGACTCTAGCAACAACTGCTTTAACCATATGCCACTGAACATTTACATCAAATTGAAACTCTTCTTTCTATAAAACTACTTGTAAAATGGAGACTATGCACTAGAGTTTTCTGATTGTATCGATCAGACATACAAAAAAAAATCTCTGGAAGAACTAGAGGAAAGTTCTTCACGTCCGGCTCTGGCTAGAATGACTATTCTTTTGGTGGGTACCTTAGTTACACTAATATCCATTAATATAATAAATCTAGGGTTTCCTGTAATGACAATTGTTTCAGAAATCAATCACGCCTCATGGTTTCCATTTTTAGGCTGTAGTGTTGGGTCTAGATCATAAAAACAAATAAATAAATTTAAAAACAGCTGTGTGTGTTACGAAGAATTCATAAAATAGCCAGAAGCAAAGGAAATACCCGTGGTTGAGATAGAAGAGTAGAAATTTCCTTTCAACCTGAGGAGAAAGTGGAATAAGGATAAGCCATCATAATGTTACAAGAGCTGCAAGACCCATAAATTCCATAGCAAAGACAATTCTGAGAGCTGCAGAGAACACTTAAAACATCACTGTCTATTTTAAACACACTTGTTTAAAATACATTTTTTTTACATTTGATTTGGCAGGTGAAACTGGTATCATGTGTCACACAGGACTTTCTATTCCAAACTATATAAATATTTAAAATGAATAAGAATAATAGCCAGTTTGAAGGACCTGTGATGCTGGGCCCTGGTCATTCCTCTCTACTGTTCTTGACATGGGAATGACCTATTTATGACACCTGAGAAGGGAGCACCTAATGAGGAGTAACTGCAGCACAGTGCTGGAACATGGACAGGACCACAGCCTGGACCTCTTGCCCGCTTGCTTGTTTAAATTCCTGAAAGCCAGTTGAAGTCTATTAATGTTCTTCCACTAGATGGGTATTTATCTTTTCATTTTATCCCTCTCTGATTCTAACCCAGGGTCCTCTCTTTTCCACATGATTGCAGTCCCCTAAAATAATTCATCCTAGTTTTAGAATGAAGCCCAGATGTTTGCATGAGTGCATCCATTAGCTCATAGTAGATTAAGAAAAATTCGTTAATTTCAAAAACTCATGGGTACACTTTGAGTGTGTGAAGTACACACACATGTGCAAAGAAGCCTTCTGTTTTTATCTAAGCGGTTAACTGCTAAACCTCTCATCTCACTTATCAGGTCCAGTGTATCGTGTATGATAGTGTGTGTTGTTGAAAAGATGGCACTGATCTTCCTTTTAGATACAGTTTAAACATAGCATCAGTGTAATATACTGATAAATGGAGAATTAAGAATCACTTCCTATGCTGTGAGTGGAGGACCTGGTTATTGCGTACATAATTAGTTAAGGGACACTTCTGGCCATGGGAGGGTGTTTTAAACATATTCTAATTTCGGATACTGTTCTCACAGCTTTGTACTGTCAACTGCTATCACATTAACTTGCTTCAAAGGAGAAGAACAAGCAAAGTGCCATCCACGAGGTGACTGAATGTTCTTGAGGAGGATAATTTACGAGTTCTTTTTCTGCTGTTTCCATCACAGGGAGACTGTCCTGCCTAAGGTCCTCATTTGTCCTTTTAAATGTTTGAAGCCTATCTCATACATACTAGTGTTAGATTAAGTTTTTGGAAAACAATCAGAAGTGAGACTCAAAAGAAAAATAGGTGGTATATAGTTGTGTTTCCTCATGATGTCATGATGACCATGTCTCATCAAACAATTCATTCTGCTCACTTGATGGACATTATAGATATTCTTAGCCACTCTGCCAATATTGGTTTGTAATAGATAAAGCTAATATGTGGCGGGAGAGAAGGGAAAAATATAGCCCCCTTTCCATATGTTGAAGTGAGACTTAAAATCGCATTTGGTTAGATAACGCTTCTCTTGACTTGAATAGGAAATATGCTGCCTTTAAAATACATACAAAACCAGTAGTCATCCAAGTGTTCCTACTTCGAGACATTAATTGTTAACAATATTACTTACTTCCCTGTTACTCCGACAACAGCAACTCAAGGAAAGAGTAGTTAATCTTGGTTCATATTGAACTTCTTCCTTGTTGTGAAGGCAGGGCTGTGAGACAGGAGGTTGGGCTGAGTCCACAGTCAGGAAGCAGGGAGAAGTGAGGTGGTGTTCAGCTCACCCACATTTAGGACAGATTGTCCGGCCTCAGTTGACCACACCTCAGTTAGCCCAGTCCTCCACAGACATACCAGAGCTTTGTTTCGTATGTGACTCTAGAGCTTGTCACGATGACAGACAGCATTAGCTTTTTGCTGTTTTGAACAATAAATTTCCCTATATGTCCTATTTTCATTTATTCTATCAATATCATCCCATTTCCCTTTTTAAAACGGGTTATTCTTTCGATTTCTATTAAAAACAAAAATGTATTAGTCATTTTTTCCAGTTTTTCTGCTACTGCTGTGTTGTTATCTGTTCATTTGTCTCCTAGTAACACTCATCAAAGTGTTACTATGCTGCGGGAGACAGTCAAAGAAATTGTATGTGATGGCCTCTGTGTTTATACACACTCAGGTATTTCTAAAAAAGCTTGTAAGCTAGACGGTTAGGCTTATATTGTAACTAAAATAAAAGAGAGATCTGAATTGTAATGACCAGATTCTCTAAGCAAGAATTTTTTTTGTCTTTTTGATTACATTACCTTATTCTTCAAGGTACAATTCCAAAAGGAAATATACACTCTGAAAAGCTTTGTTGGTTAGTAGCTGCAACTATCATGAAAATTACGAGCTAGAAAAATTATTTTTAATAAATTCTTAAAGGCAAAATTTGGGTAGCT
>CABHPR010134537.1:11311-34450 GCA_902168415.1 Peromyscus melanophrys | reverse complement strand
CACATGTCACAGGGGTCCATGCTCTCACAAATGTCGGTATCCTCAGCACCCAGAAGGACAGAGACAGGAGGATCTCGGGAGTACGATGCCTGTTGACTATGCAAGAAACACAATATTCAGGTTCAGGGAGAGATCCTATCTCAAAGTAAAATGTAGAGAACAATAGAAAATGATATCTGATGCCGTTCTCTCAGCTTCCAAACATACATATGCATATATACCACATACACATACACCACACTCACACACACACACACACACACACACACACACACACAAACACACACACACACACACACACACATTTTTTAATGTAAGCAATAATGTCGTCAGTCAAATATGAATGCAATCAAGACTGTGTGTTCATTTCTAATATTCCAAACATTCATATTTAAGATAGTTTTATTATCTTAATATGTCTTAGTCCTAACAATTCTCCCAGTTGTTACACAAAGTGGATAAATTTTCATATCTCTTATTAGCTTCATTAAAACCACTGAAAGGTGATATTTACAATTTGTTGTAAAACATTATTGTTTTGTCTAAACAAATCCAGAGTAAACAAGATTGTAATTTAAAATTTTGTAGCTGTAGAATACGAAATACATTGCAGACAATATAAAACACAAAATCAAGCCTTGCTTTACAAAGTCTTATTCTGTCCAGTAATTATTCAAGTCATTTGGAGCACACTCAGACATCCACAAGTTAGAATATGCTTAGTTAGCCTATATTATCCCAGGCTGATGTTTGTGATATAGCCCAAAAATCATCTTATCGACATCAGTTTTAAAATTACATAAATCAATGGATAGACATGCATTTCTAGTTACTCTAACTCTATTACTCAAAACCCCTTAAAAAGGATGTTGTGTTAGTACACATGTAATCCCAGCTAATGGGTGATAAAGAATTCAAGGAAAACTTTGTTTATATTGTGATTTTTAAACTGGCTTACCTTACCGATACCCTTTTACACACACACACAACACACACACACACACACAGACACACACACACACGCACACACACCACAAAAAATATAAACAAACAAAAAACAATGTAAGGAGGGATAAGAGAAGGTATTGGGGCAAATATCAAAATAAATTATATATATTTTTAAATTCATTATTTGATACATATATGAATGAATAAATTATTAAAAAGAAGAAAAAAAACAACAAACCCAAACCAAAAGCAAAAACAAGTAAAAAAAATATCTGTCAGAATATACATTTTGTTCATGCTCTGCCTGAGCTTCAATTTTATATTTCCAAAGATCTATAGGAGCTATCCCAAAAGGAGCATGTAGCTTTTCAACCTCCTTATTTTTCAAGTTTCTCAGAAGCAATATAACTGTTGCTACAGCACATAGTCAAGGTCCTTGGGAAATAGTGACTTCTACAAATATTGAGAATTTCCTACGCACATCCTGAACAACCAGGTGAGGTAGCAAGAGCAGAAATCTGACTAGGAAGCATGTCTAGCCATGATCCTTTAGCATTTGTTCTTTTGAAACAATCCGATAGACTATTAAGTTGCTTCAGTTGACTATCATGACCTACATATATTTGATAAGGCCATCAATTATTCCCCACTATAAGTTTCCAATTTTCTTTTGTTCTAGAGCATATCTAGAAAAGAACTTGCCAGTTTTATTAGCAATCTGAAGTTGGGCAGAGTGACAGATAATTCTTGAAAGCTTTCCAGTAGATACCAAGTCAAAATTTGAAGTATATGGTTACTTCATTTTGTTAAGCACTGAAGATGCGAAGAATTCATTACTAAGTAATTAAATAAATTATAGAAGTAAGATTCAACAAAGTTAATTGCCAAGAAGAGAAAATACGACTGATTAGTCACACGCATACACACATACACACGTACACACACATGCATGCACGCATGAACACATGCACGCACACACACATGTGCACGCGCACACACACACACACACACACACACACACACACACACACACACACACACATTGCTCATAGGGTTTTCCCACCTTCACTGACTTTGGTCAGTCAAAGTAAAAGCATTCAATGACTCCCTAAAGGGGTAGACAACATTTTTTTCTTTTATGGTTTATTTTTTATTTTATTAATATGGTTGTTTACTTTCTATCTCTGTGTTCCACATGCACTCTCTGTGCACACAGAGGCTAGCAAAGGGCCTTGAATCCCCTGGCAGGAGTAGCAGATAGTTGTGAACCACCATGTGGGTACCAGGGATTGAACCAGGGTCTTCTGAAAGAGCATCCAGTACTCTTAACAACTGAGCCATCACTCCAGGCAAACACTAATCTTTTATATCAATGCATTTACATGAATAAAAATCTCCTCAACTTGATGGCCTACTGAAAAAACTCATTTTCTCTGGAAAATTCCCCAAATGTTTACTGAATATTAATAAAGAACAAATGAGCACCAAATGTAGATAACAAAAGAGAAATGCATTTTCTCTGACAAAGTAGAAATGTTGGTATTCACCAAATCTAGATTCCCTTTGCATCCTTGAGGTTTATCTTTTTCAACTAGATAATTAACTCCAGACCCTATCATGCGTAGTGATGTCAGTGGGAAAGGAGATATGGCAGAATAGTAAAGTGGGTTTGATGTCTGGGTTAGTTATTTCTTAGACTTTTTTTTTTGCTTATATTTGATATGTATGCTTATATGTTAATAGGTGATATCTCCTTTGAACAAAGAGAAATTTGAAGCTACTGCTAAATAAGCTCTCTTGATCTATGTCCTTCTAGTATGTGTGGAACAGATACATGACATGGACATCCCTTAACATTTTACATGCTTGCATGAAAGCTATTCCTATATTCAAGTAATTGTTTCCTGTTCCTCAATAGATTACCCCAATCCACCAAACCAAATGACTTTAGGCAAGTGCAATCTCTGGGAATGTTGGGACACCAGTTTTATTATCCTACTTCGGGTAGTTTCTTAGAGGTTTTCACTATTTCCTCCTAGAAGCATGCACACAGTATCCTCAGATGGGCACAGAAACATCTCTATCCCTGTTGGTTTCCCTAGTCACAGGTTTACGCTCAGCATGTCAGGTGCAAGTCTAAGTATTAATTTTAACTTAAGATCTTAGATTAAAGTACTGTCATCATTTTTTAAATATAATTCCTTTATCCCCATTGCATAAGTTTTGAAAATTTTCCTTAGGTGAATACATTTGGAAAATGCTACATCCTGCAGCCCAGAGGAATCGGATGGTAAAAGCCAGAGGTGATGGGAGACTTCAATTAGAACCAACTGGACACAACAGAACTGATACACATATGAACTAACAGAGACTGAGGCTGTATGCATGGACCCATCCCAGGTTGAAGCCTGAAAGGGTGAGATGGACATGAGTTCCCATCTCTAACCAAGAAGTTATCTGCAGCAGGTACTTGCATGCAAAAGAACAGTAGTCTTCCTCAATGGAGACTCACTGGATATGTCAATCACAGTTCAGGGTTAGTCTCATGTTCAATAGTAGATGGCCAACACAAAACATACTCAATGGCATTTTTTGTAGACACTTTTTGTCTCATATAGCTTTATTTGGTCACTTTTTTGTTTTATTGGTCTTTTGCTTGAATATTTTGGTTTCTCTGGTTTTCTGTTTTTTTTTGTTTTGTTTTGTTTTATTTTGGTTTTTTTTTGGTGTATGTGTGTGTATTTGTGGGTTTTTTTTTCTGTTTGCTTTTTGTGTTCTGTTTTGTTTTGTTTTTAATAGGGAGAGAAAGACCAAACATCGAGTGCATGGGTCATGAAGTTAAAAGGATCTGAGAGGAGTTGTGGAAGGGAATATTGTGATCAGACTATATTGTATAAAAACAAATTTTTCAACAATAAGAAAAAAGAATCAAACTTACCCAATTGCAGCAGGCTTTATCCAAATATACTTCATTATGAGAAATACTGCATATACTTTTCCAACTTTTTCCCTTTTGATCAATCTTATTTTTAAATGTTTATTTATTGTTTATTTTTATATACTGTGTATATGTGTACGCCTGTTGAGTGTATGTGCACAACATATGTGCAAGAGACTGAGAAGGCCAGAGGAGAGCAATGTATCCCCTGTAAGTGAAGTTACAGGTGGTCATGAGGTGCCACATGGGTGCTGGGAACCAAATTCAGATCTTCTACCAGAGCAGCAAGTGCTCCTAATCACTGACCTACCTCTTGAGTATCCTACTCAGGTTTATGTCCTAATATTTTGAATCATTACCTCTACTTTTGTGAATCAGAATAATTCATCTAAGTGAACTCAAAGATGGCTATAGTTTTAAAGCCTGTCTCTTAACACCTCCAAATCCTTAAAGACAAAAATATCTTCAGACACATTCTCATTATCCTCCGACTAGACCTCTTTATTTGGACACTACTTGATCATGGCTGCACAACTCTTTTTGAGGCTTGTTTGCCTCATTTCTACTGAAATTTGTGGTGAGATGACTGTAATAGAGAAATTTCCCCACAGTATTTTAGACTCTTTAGGACTATCCCTAGTTTCTACTCACAAGATGTCAGTAGTACTTTTAGCAGTTGTGACAATAATTCTGAAAAGTCTCTAGATAATACTAAGGACTTGTTGGCTTTGGGTTTTTGTTTTATTTGGTTTTGGTTTTGGTTTTTGTGCAGTGGGAGGAGGTTCTTCTTCTTGGTCTGTATATTATGGCTACCAAATATTCTCTGAATTGTGTATCTGTGAATTGTTCGTATTTGTTCTCTTAACACACAGTTAGCAAGGTGTGTGTGTGTGTGTGTGTGTGTGTGTGTGTGAGAGAGAGAGAGAGAGAGAGAGAGAGAGAGAGAGAGAGAGAGAGAGAGAGATGACATATTTTACAATGCTTTCATCTGGCAAATGTTGTGAGGCCCATTTTCTGCATTCAGATTTATCAAAGCCAAGCTTGAGAAAATCCAGGAAAAATCCTCCCTGTCCAAGCACTGGGCAGAGCTTCCAAAGTTTTTACTATTGGATTATTCATTCAACAGTCATCTTCTACTTTTGGATATTTCAGATGCTCAGGGTTTGGTAAACTGAACACACAATTGAGCCATTAAGACTTACCAACTGCAGTGGTTTGTCTTGTTTCTTTGTTTCTCTTTCACTAATGATACCTAGTTATTGTCTCAGAGATATTTTCTTTTCATCTATTCAGAATGAAGAGAATCTCATATTTTCTTTCTTAAAAAAGTGATGTCTCCTGGATGAAGTCTCATCAAAGTCATGCTTGCATTTCATCTGTCCACGTTGAGCTGTCTGACAAGTCTAAGTATTTGAATTGCATTTGCCCAATTCTTACCTTTCTAAGTATTTCTTACAGACTACAAGTACATTTGGCACCCTTTAATTTTCCTGGATACATAACAGTGTTGTTTATGATCATCTAGCTGACCTCAAGCCAAATGATCATTATTTTATATCTTTGTCTCTAAAAATTACCAAAAGATATACTTTTTTATTAATCCTCATGTTTACCCAACAACTCCATCTACATCAATCATCACTATGCTTTATTCACAGTATCTACTTCCCACTTTAGAGGAATAGAATGAGTTTAAAAGAAATCAAATATTAGGGTTTGCACCCAAACCTTATACAATCATCCAGGGTTTTAAATTTCACATCCCAAACACTGAGCTTAAAATTGGAGAAGTATCTGACTTTATGAAAACCAACTAATTTTGAAGCAAATTTTTTAAATGTAGGGTATGTGTACATGTTAGCCACTGATAAGTAGTTAAAATTACAGTAAGAATTTTCTTAATGGTCATTATTTAGTAAAACATATCGTGTTGGATTCAATTTGGGTCCATTCAGTCAATAACTTTAGAGACCCTAGTCAAATATCCTTAAACATCTGCTGTTTGGAAAGAAAGTTAACAGTCAATATACAAAGAAAAAGCCTCAGTAATTACTTCTCTCCTTGTTTGACTCTTCAAGGTCAGATTGTGAGCTTTTAAATCAAGTCAAGAGACAATCAGTGGCAGACACTTTTCATTTTATTTTTTGAAATACTTGTTTTTGTCCGAACTGATGTACAAATACAATGTTAACCTAAGCACAAAGTAGTGACAATTGAATTAACATAGATTTGGTCTCCCCCACAACTTAATTTTTGCTTCTGTTACAATTATGATATTTCCCACTAATTCTGTGTATGAAGGCAGTCAAATACTCCATCATGCCTGGCTTTACTTTCACTGAAAGAAGACTTGCCTGTAGTCCCTTCCCCTGTACCTCCACACATGTCACCTCTAGACACCATAGTATCGGATGTCAGTTTTCTTGGTCTTACAATTGAAATGCAATCTTCACCTAGAGGTTTTCATAAACCCCCTATTCCATAGTTGAATTATAATTGTTATAATTTGGTCTATATTAACACTGAAACCTCTTTAAAATAAGTGCAGTCCTAACCCTTCTTTGCTCAAACACTTTCAGGAGCTCCTTGCTCAGAGTGGAGGTCAAAGTCATTGCAACACCCCACACAGTCCTTACGATGCGAACTACGAGCGTCTACCCCTGAGTACCTAGTGATTTCCTCTTTCTCACTGCTCTGCAATGCACTGGAGCCTTGTTCTTTCTCCACATGGTAGGCTAGCTTCTACCTCTGGCTGCCAAGATTCTGAGTTTTTCTCCCAGGGATCTGTATAGCTTTATCTGTCCAGACTACCCATTTACTTTTTCTAAGTCTTTGTTTAAGACTTCTAGGGAGACTTTTTCTAAACAACCCTACTTAACGTGAAATTGCTCCACTCCTGGGGACTTCCTGTCTGTTTCCCAGATTTTTTTTCTGTCTGTATTAAATTCTCATTGCCTATCATTCCATATCTTTTCCTTGGTTTATGTACTCACTTCTTTCAGCTGTGATCCATAAGAGCTAGACACTTTTTTATAAAATGTATTTTAATTTAATTTCTTCACTGCTATATCCCAGCCCTAAGGAATGGGAAGATATGGGATCCAATAAATATTTATTGAATTAAATGGATAAAGTATCTCATTGTTACAATCCTGCAAAACACTGTTATCTCCACTAACAGATAAGGAAACCAAGACGTATAAAACAGAAATAAATGGCTTCCTGAAAGCTCTGGAGCCCATAAAGCACCGAGCAGAGCTTTTCTCTAAGCCAAAGAGGTTGTCCCTGCTACATTTCCACAGTGTTTTCAGAATTCTCTTCATTCAGTTTCTACAGTGCTAAATAAGAAAGTGGTTTCTGCTCAAACCAGTACCTCATCAAAATGAGAGACCAATGCAGACTACAGCCATGTTGAACAGACAGCTGCCCCTGTCACTTTCCAGCTCCCTTCTGAGATGACCCATGAATCCCCAAATCCCTTTTAGGAGTCTTATTGTTAGAATACAAGGCTAGACATCGCCACCTAAATTCAGCAACACAATTTTTTTTCTCTTTATGATTATTAGGTACAGGGAGTTGAAAAAAAAGTGTTTGCTATTTCTGTGTAATTAACATTATGAGCTATCTTAAAATCAACTTCTCTTCATTTTTCTATTTTTCTCAGAATTTCACTGCCGTTATTTCCACTCTATGATCATTTACCACCATACACAT
This sequence comes from Peromyscus melanophrys, assembly GCA_902168415.1. Taxonomy (NCBI): domain Eukaryota; kingdom Metazoa; phylum Chordata; class Mammalia; order Rodentia; family Cricetidae; genus Peromyscus; species Peromyscus melanophrys. The sequence continues at coordinate 26,850 of CABHPR010134537.1, read as the reverse complement.
GTATGTATTTGAATGCACATGTTTTCAGGCGGAGAAAAATAATTTTGGTCCAGCTGTGGTTTGTATGTATGTGTGAGGGCATACATGCGAGTGTGCATTCAAGTGTTAAATTTACATAAATGATAAAGTGATAGTAATATCCACATTTTTCCATGTCTCCCAATGCATTATATCCTCTAGATATGTTCATTTATTTCTGCACATACAGGATGTCACAGCATAATTTCTTAGGAATTTTCCTAGTTTTAGGTCTCACTTCATGCTATTTTTTTTCTATTATTGCCATGATAAAAGGAAAACTTCAGATTTTATGCGATTTGCTGAAGTCCAGAAAGCAGTTTAGTGGTCTAGCACAGTAAATTTAGATCGGCTCTCGGCAAAGAACTTTGCTTTTAATAGTCTCTGAAAACAAACACACAGATGGAAAAAGAATCTTCGAAAAGCACTATTACATTGTATCTTAGAGTCTATTAAGATCAACAGTATAAATTCCATAATATTTACAAGAAATCAACAGACATGATATGTCCACTATTGCCTTTATACATTTTATAAAACAAATGATACTTATGCACCCAAGTTTGGAATTTAGATAAAACACTATAAAGATAAAATTGTCCTGTTCTGACAAGTAAAGGTCACACAGGTCATGTTATAAAAAACCATTTGAATATACCATTGTGCATTACTATGTGAAGAAATGCTAATGGAACACAATATACAACAAAGAAAAGATTTCACTCATAATTTTTGCAGTTGGGGAACCTTAAAACCTGATCCTGGGTAGTAAAGAAGGAATCTAAGATGTGGCTTACACCCCTCCAATGTAACCATGCCATTAACTACCAAGCAGTGTTAGAGTTAGTTACAGAAGGAAGATTAGCTAGCACCAATTAACACCAATACCTGTGGAATAAGATCTTTCTTTTACAAATTTAAATGTAAATTAAATGACCTCAGATTTTCTATGAGTATCAAAATTGTGGATAGAATTCATTTGTCTTTTACTGTTGTTATGTCCCATTTTCCGTCATAAATGAGTGCCTAATTTAGAGATCTGCTGAAGGGAATCTATTTTACCTTTTACGTCAACATCACAATGTGTCCAATTCTCACTCTTTTCTCCCTCAAGCTTATTTCTTGTGTATTATACCTGAGGTTTACAGAAGACAAGGGCCTGCAGGCAGGAAATGAGTTTTAACAATATTGGCTCCACCAGAAGACTCCACACTGATTAGGCTCCCAGGATGAGCATACAATAAAAAAATACAGTGCCTTATGCCAAAGAGAAATGAAATAATTTTTGCCCAGTGAGAAATGACTAATGTTTGGATGGAAAAGACAGTTTAGTCTGAGATCCAGAAAGCAAACAGATCCTGCTTCTTAGTGGGAGTCAGGGAACGTGTAAGGAAGTGTAGATGATGCTTACTTACAATGATTCCCAGGAATACCTGCTAACAATTGTCACTAGGTTGAACACTTGAAAGCCCTGAATAGAAAGTCCAACAAGGCTTCTTTCTCTTCTTAACCACTCAAATTGCATTTCTGAACTACCATCATGTATATACTATATTAATCCCTCCCTTTTTTGTTCCCCTAAAACATTGATGGAAACAAAGGAAGTTATTGAAAGTGTGAATGGTTTTCTTTAAACAGAACAGTGCAAATTCATACACAAAAGCCACTGCCCTAAAGTTCCCCCAGGGCCTGATTCTAGGACCTCTATTCTTGGGTAATAACTCTAATTTGGTTAATAACTGGAATAGGAAGAAAAGAAAAGAAAAAACAATTCATATAAACACTACCCATTGCCCTAAGACCTATCTTTGAATAGATTTAAAATCTGAAAGCCAAGGACAGCTTTTTCATTCCATTCTTTTCCATACTTCCTGTTAAAACTCTCAACAGGAAATTTAAAACATCTGTACACAAAAACATATGCCATTTTGACATTTAGATAAAACTTGTCTCTGTTGGTTTGTTACTTATTTAAATTTTAATACGCAGTAACAATACGTTTTCAAAAATTCCCAGGGGGCATACCAGTGTTTCTAAGATAAATAATATTATTGAGCAAATTCATTTTTCTTTAAATTTTAAATTTTAAACTTTTAGGGATTTTAATGACCATACTTTTAAATCATTGATGTAAAATCTTAATCTGACAAAATAAAAATTTGAAGAAATGAATATAGTCCATTCTTAAATATCTTTGTGACAAAGGGAGAAAACAGGCCCTTTGTCTTTCTTGGCTCCAGTATTTAGCAGTTGGCATCTAATTTAAATTGGTTATCAAGAATGGAATCACAGAGCAAAGCATCTCCTCTTTCTCCTGATTATGGATTCCAGTTTGATGGTAAAATTGTTGGTTGTGTCCCTCCATCTTGACAGATTTCGTGTGATTAATGTCGTTGGCATCTATTTTTTCTGTCACCTTCACACAATAGATGCCACAGAATCAGCATCACCAAGCAAAATGTATTCCCCATCCCTTTACAAAGGATTGTTTTCTATCTTCCCTTGCTGTGGTAGGTCTTTAACTTAGTGTATCTGAAAATTCAGGACAAAGTAACAAATCACAAGGTCACTGTGGCTGATATTTTAAGTTTAGTTTAAAATATGCATTATACTTCTGAGCTTCCCTAGTGTTTTTTTTTGTAAATATAGACAGAATCATTTGCAATTAATTCATTAGACGTAGTTATTTAATAAACTGTCATTCAGCAAAATACTGTTTTCTGTGGTTGACCTAAGCACTTAGTTATTAATTGGGATTTTACACAGTTTTGTTTGTGAACATCCTCAGACAAACACACTTGACTTCTCAAACATTTGCTCAAATGAATGAGTATGATGCATCTCTTACATAGTTTATACAAATATAACTCCATAGTACACTTAGCCTGTGGATTTGTTAACAGGAAAACAGATCTTTCAAGTTACCTTAAAAGCAATGATTTACAGACACAGACACACGGAGGAAGCAAGGCTTCTCCAGAGACTTCGTTTACTCACAGACTTTGTGCTCTTCTGTATTCCAGTTGCATTCCCGTAGAGGCTGATTTCCTGATGTCATTTTATGCAACTTTCTCTTATCTTAACTGTCCACATGGATTTTCATTGCCATGCCTGGGTCTTTGTCTGCTCAAACTCTTTCAAGTTGTTTAGTCTCTCAGCTTCTCATAATCCAGGTCTTTGGAATGAAGATAGGTGTTTTACAATGACTGTGAATGTAGGTTAGTTTACAAGACTGTGATTTCACTGCCCTAGGATTATAGCTCATTCTCGGTCTAATCACTTAGACCTATCTGGAGAGACGTGATCAAACATCTCTTTAGCCTGGGTCAGGCACTGATGACAAGAAACTGTTCTACCCCTGCGTTTTACTGAAGCGGTGAGATTATTAGTTACTTATATGACTACAGATGAGGGGTTCCATATAGGAGTGTGGATGACTCAAAACATATGCATCACTCTTAAGCCCACCTCTGCATTGGCAAAGATTCATGAAAGCTCCATCCCAGGGACTTCCCTACACAACATGTAGGCAGCCCTGCCGTGAAAAGTTACTTAGCACAAATGTTTAGGCCTACCACCTTGGGAAGGGGCTTTGAAACTCCTGTACCTTTTATAAGCTTCCTGAGACTTGGACATTTTGTTTACATCCTGGTCCTTATGAGTTTCTGTGCTCTCTCCAGAGGGGAAAGTTTCCTTGGGAGGAAATAGCTACATGACCCTTTCTAAGCCAAGTCTAGTAGTTATACAGGTAGAAGATATCCTTTTAGAAGAAGAAGAATCTTGTATCTTAGTCCATATAGGAGATATCTTAGTCCATTATATGCTGTTACAGGACTGAACACCTCACAGGAACAGGAATTTTTTCACACATCTATAGGCTGGGAAGTCCAAGATAAATTGCCCATGTTTAATGAAAATATTCTTGCTGCATCCTCCCATGTCAGAAGGGCAATGTGAGGGAAAGAGAGAGCAAGACATTCTGAATGCATTTTGTAATCAACCAGCATTAATTCAATCAGAGGAGCAAAAACCTTCATAATCAAAACACCTTCCACTGTGCTATGCCTTCCAAAATGATCTTGACAGTCAATCACTCTGAACTACATAAACCTGAAATTTCTTGGACTACTGTATGACTTTCTAAGCTGACAGGAAAAGAAACCAAAAGGAAAGGTGCTGTGGGATGGTCTGCTTGTCAAATTGCTCTGATTGGTCAATAAATAAAACACTGATTGGCCAGTGGCCAGGCAAGAAGTATAGGCGTGACAAGGAGGAGAAGAATTCTGGGAAGTGGAAGGCTGAGGCAGAGACACTGCCAGCCACCGCCATGACAAGCAGCATGTGAAGACGCCGGTAAGCCACAAGCCACGTGGCAAGGTATAGATTTATAAAAATGGATTAATTGAAGATATAAGAACAGTTAGCAAGAAGCCTGCCACAGCCATACAGTTTGTAAGCAATGTAAGTCTCTGTGTTTACTTGGTTGGGTCTGAGCAGCTGTGGGACTGGCAAGTGACAGAGATTTGTCCTGACGGTGGGCCAGGCAGGAAAACTCTAGCTACAGAAAGGGACTTGTATTGAGTACTCACTGATCTAGTGTTTGACTAACTGAGTTTTCTCTGGCATTAAAGTTTAACAAACTAGGCCCTCTGAATGTGAGTGACAGTTGTGTGGTGTGATCTGTTTGTGGGGCCCCTGGCAGTGGGACCAGGACTTATTCCAGGTACTTTTTATTTGAAGTGGCTTTTTGGAGCCCATTCCTTATGGTGGGATGTAGCATGAATCTTAAAAGGTCTTATTAATGAAAACCAACCTGGAGCCAGGTATTGGGGTGAACGCTGAAAGATCAGAGAAACAGAACAAGCCGCAGTCACCTCACCTCAACAATTCTTCAGCTGATCTGTTTCCTCAGGCTGGAAGCCTCTGTGTCCTTATCCAAATGGATCTCAGCTGAACTGCTGCTAAAAGCCTAAAAGCTTAACCAGGCTCTAGTTCCTGGTCCTCACGCCTTATATACCTTTCTGCTTCCTGCCATCACTTCCTGGGATTAAAGGCATGTGTCACCATGCCTGGCTGTTTCCAGTGTGGCTTTGAACTCACAGAGATCCAGATGGATCTCTGCCTTTAGAATGCTAGGATTAAAGGTGTGTGTGCCACCATTTTCTGACCTCTATGTTTATCTAGTGGCTGTTCTGTTCTCTGACCCCAGATAAGTTTATTAGGGTGCACAATATTTTGGGGAACACAATATCACCATAGTGGGTTACCTTGCTCAGCCTTGATATGGGTGTTGGGGGGTGGCTTTGTCCTGCCAAACTTGGTATGCAGACTGTGTTGACTTCCCAAGGGAGGCCTTACCCTCTCTGAGGAGTGGATGAGGAGGGGGTGTGTAGGGGAGGCAGGCAGTGGCAAGGGGGGGGGGGGAAGCAGGAGAAGGGTAGGAGGAACTGTGGCTGGTATCTAAAATGAAAAAAGAATGAAAAAAAAGAAGAAGAAAATGTTCTTTAGAACATATGTGAAGGACACCAAATTTGGAGTCAGAGAACCAGGATACACATTATTAATTTTGTAATTCTGACAACCTTACTAAATCTCTAGCCCTTGAGATTTGCAACTGGGCAGTAGAGATAATGTTATATGTTATTGTAAATACCATTTGAAATATCATTGTCTGGCACATGTTATATATAACATTTCCTTGAGTGAAACCAAAGGCTGTGTGTGGATCTCAGTATTTTAGAACCATTTGTCAATAGTTTGGTCTGAACCTTTCTGTGAAATACTGGTCATCTTAGTAATAAAAAAACAGAATCCCTGAGGGAGAATTTGTCATTGCAAAGAAAAAAATCTAAAACCTCAATGTTACTTTAGAAATAGGGACATAATAGGGTCAGCAATTGTTGCTGTCGAGTGCCAATAAAGAAATACAGACATGGAAAGGAAAGTACTGAAATTTATGGTTCATCTACAAAAATATAGTGGACCAGAGTGTTCGACTAATTCTGCCACTATTGGTTCCAAACCTAGATGAGTTTGCCCTTGGCTTTCTGGTCTTATAAAACAATAGCATCAGGTTTAGAAGAAATTGGGTAGAATCAATTTTACTTTTTGCCTTTATAGACGAAGGAGAAAATGGCAGTGGGAGGGAATCTGGAAAAATGATCCATGACAAAGGGAACTCGAGCACTGTGATTTATCACTCATTTAGCTCTTGGATGTAGAAAACAATAGCTGTAGGGAAAAGAAAAGCAGAACATAAGTGAAAATGAAAATTCTTTTCGAAAGTGAAAGTATACTTTCCTTTTATTCCATCACTTTTTTCAGCTAGCCTCAATGCATCAGGTTTCTCATAGTTTAAGTAACTCTAGTGTATACTTTATTCTCATTTACAGAATAAATGCCTTCAGACAAATAATAGGGAAAGTTGATTAACAACTTACCAGAAGCCACCTCTACTGAGTTCACTACCCTGTGAATGAACCTTAGCTCTAGGAGTGTTAATTAGGCTGCTCTTTCAATTGTCATACATTTTTAAAAGGTGAAGTTATTATATTGTCCCAGTCCAAAGCAGCTGGTGTCTCTTTTCTTAAAAAAATAAGGGTGCGGGGCATTGTACTGAATTTCCTTATAGGGTTTATTAAAGATAAAGTAACTGTCTGAGAAATTTTAGAAATTTTCAATAATTTTTAAAAGTATTAGACATCTAGATATTTCTGTCTTGTATTCTAATGACAAGGAAGGACAATATCATATTTTTATTAATCCTAGGATCTTAGGGTGTCATGATCAGTAACTCATATAAATTTATTGAACTTATTTGTGCCAGCTACTTGGGACTAAAGTAAGAAATCTGGTTTATACACAAACTACAGTGATGACACGGAGCAGCAATTTCCCTGGGATGCATGTACTGGAGCTCTAAAGACTTTCAGGGTCATTGAGAGAGGCCACAAAGCTCAAGCATCAAGACTTGAACTTGATTTATGTAGGTTCCTAAAATTAATCTACCTAGAACAAGACTTTGCAGCCTGCCTTGTACAGGGCTCCTACTTCTGGTTCCTAGAGCAAGGCATGCCACCTCAGCTCTGCTCAGAAGTGTAAGAATCTCACAGATACATGTATAATGATGGTAGAAATATGGCTCACTAGAGAATGTGTGAAAAATGCTTTGCAAATGGGTGGTTTCTAATCTTTGCTTAACATACACATGTGCACACACAGAGAGACACACAAACACACAAGAACAAGAAATTGAATGATTGGAAGATTGTATAATAAGAAATATTTAGATGTTGAATCACTATGCAAGGGTGTGTGTGTAAATTTCAAAAGATGGGTGTAAGAATTGAGTTTCATTACTAATTTTCTTATCAGGACCTCTAAAAACAAAGGCAATATCAAAAAAGAGGGGGAATTCGATGTTAGGCCTTGTGGTATTTTTCCACAAGTTGATGATCATTATGATATATGAATCCAAGGAAATATGGATATAGATAGTTCAGTTTCTCTTTTAAGGATTTTTTTTCTTTACAGTAAAATTTGCCTTTCTGTGTTCAATTATGATAATCAAAATTTATATGCAAAATTACATTGGTTCATCAATTGGACATCATTAATAACTGTAATGATACTTCAATTTTCGTTGTAGGCTAGTAGGATTGGGCAATGAGTAAGAACAAAGAATTTGATCGGGGAGGTTGAGAAAGTATTCCACGAAGATTGTAGCAGTAAGCAGAGACTCAAGGCAGGAGGACATCACATTCTAGAGTATATAAAGTAACCGAAGGTAACCGATATTGAGAATGTGCAATGGTAACGGAGAAGGGAGGATACAAAGCAACACATGGAATTGATTTTTCCTTGTGAATTTTTAAAATTGGACAGTCTGCCTCTTCAGGAATCAGGTATCATTGCCTTGAAATGTCATGACTTTCTGTTTTCTATTTTAGAGTGTAGGTCTGATACATTTTCTTCAAAGGAGAGGACAGTGAGTCTGTGGTGTCCCTCCCAGCGACTTCACTCATTTGGGACAGTGTAAAAGCCACCATGGGCCTTATGTCACAAATAAGTGGGACAATCTTCCAAATGAACTTCATACACTGGATCTTGAATACCATAACATTCAAATGTAGTGATATCGTGTAGTCTGCAAGTATGTTTTGTTATTATTATTATTCTAGTCATTTAAAGTGCAGAAAGGCACTCTGACTTAAAGTTGTATACAAAAGGTCACACTCAGGATTTATCCATAGTTTGCCCACCTGAGTATCTCAAACGTTTTGTCTTCTTTTAACTCAAATCCTAGCTTAAGTCCATGACAGAGATTTCAGAATCCAGCTTTTTCTTTTCCTTCTTTACACCCTAAATTACATAAAAACTCAGCACATGGAATTGCTTTGCATTTTGAAAGCACTGAAGCTCATTTATGTACTGGTGTTCCTGTATAAGAAACTGACAATTTTGAAACTTTTCTTTGTTTAAGCACGTACAATCTTCCCAGAGGATCATTCTCCTGAACCTCAATCTATTGAACTGAAGATCTGGCCACCATACACTTCTAAAGTTCCCCTCCTCTATTTACATAATCATAATTTTGAAGAAGAATAGACTTCAAGGATATAGCCTGAATTTGATTTGGATTTTCTCTATGCATTTACACCACTGGGCCTCAGTTTCCTTTTGGGTAGTGATGGATGTGATGTAAATAACCTTTCTTGGTTTGGTTTTGTGAGAACTGTGATAAATGGTGTAAAATGCTAAGCACGAGGTATGCTTTAAAGACATGTCATATCCCTGCTATTAAAATTAACAAAATTTTTATGTAGATTTTTATTTTGCTTTTAATCTGTAGAGAGATCTAGATAAATAACAGATTTTGAAAAAAATGTGTTTTGTTTTCCTGATACTGTTGGTTGGTTGTGTGTGCTCATGTTTATACAAGCATTTAGCTTAAAGTTTAGTTTTTTTTTCAATTAATGCCCTACATCAATATCAACATCATCATCGTCATCATCATCATCATCTGTTATCATTGCTATGGGTTGTCTTTGCTGTGAATATGTGTTGCTCTGATTGGTTGATAAATATAATACTGATTGGCCAGTTGCCAGGCAGGAAGAATAGGTGGGATAATCAGACAAAGAGAAATCTGGGAAGAGGAAGGGCTGAATCAGGAGTCACCAACCAGACACAGAGAAAGCAAGATGACAAGGCAGAACTGAGAAAAGGTACCAAGACACATGGCTAAACATAGATAAGAATTATGGGTTAATTTAAGTGTAGGAGATAGTCAGTAATAAGCCTGAGCTAATGGCCAAGCAGTTATAAATACTATTAAGCCTCTGTGTAATTATTTTATAAAAGGCTGTGGGACTGTGGGTGAGAGATTTGTCCCAAACGCAGGCCAGGCGGGCACAGGAAATCTTCCGACTTGTTATTACATATTATTGTTACTATTTTTATTATAACAAGGTCTGTCTCTTAACCTGAGGCTCACATATTGTCTAGATTGGCTATGTATGGGACTCTGGGGATCTTCCTGTCTTTGTTCCCTGATAGCTTAGATTACAGTTGTATGTCCTTGCTCCTGGACATGCAAAATTGTTTATAAAGGGACATATGCAGGGCATGCTGGCCATCAAAAATAGGCCCTCATGCTTCCTCAACAAGCAGTTTGCTAACTGCACCATTTCCCTGGCACTTACATTCAGATTTCTGATCCATAACACACCAGCTACCTGAAAAATACTAGAAATCATTGCTGTGTGAGAACAGAAAAGCTGTGTTTTCTGTGGTAGAGTCTTTCCTGACTAAAGATAGCATCAAACTGTTAGAATTTCTGGACAATTTTCTTGGTGATATCAAGCCCCTTAATTTTCCAATCTCTGTGGCCTCTCATTTCCCACAATTGTAGCTTTTTTATATCTCCCTTGTAAGTTGGACCTTTTTTGCGATTCCGAGATCAATTTGAACTAGAAATTGAGTTTCAAGAAATTCCCAAGCAATCTATTGGTTAATGGCCTCAAGCATCCCTAATAATAGTCTTTAGCCATCTGTTGTCTCTCAGGACCTTATTCAGCTCTGTCACTTTTGGTGTCCACCTTAATGCTGCTCCTTATTTATCTTTCTATTCACTTCTCTAGGTGACCCTTGGAATTAAGGGCTTGATTATTCCTTGAAATTTCTTTTCTTGAACATTTCTGTCTTATTGGTAAATTATGTTATTATTCTGGAATTCTGTCATTGACTAATAGAATTATTTTTCCTTCTACTAAAGATTAGCCTTCACTTCTCCTTATTTGCTTTCTCAAATTTCTTCATGGGTCTGCTTCGGTTCTTGACTGTGTCTCATCTCCCTGATGACTGTACTTGGCTATGCCCTGTCCTGCTGGATGTTTGTATATGTGTATATATGTACACACAACACAGTATTCACTGGCTAGGATAATCTTGACACTGAAATTAATACATGTGTGGAGTGTCAAGGTATAAAAAGAGAAGAGATTGAATGAGAGGGTAGAGGAAGAGAATAGGGTAGAATTAAAAAGAACTAAGGATGCAAGAAAAGCATTGGAAGCCTATGACTCTATAAGCTAATTAAACATTTTTAAAAAGTAGTTCAAAAGACAGAACCTTAATTTTCAGATATTGCCAATCCCAGAAGCCACGGATAATCAAACAAAAATCCTAGTGCCACAGCTATGATGCTTCACTAATGAACTATTGGTCAAGAAAACCCTGAGGAACCCCAAACAATATAAGCTTTTCCTGTTGTTCTAGGTTTCCTACTAGAACTAAATGATAAGATCTTATTGCTATAGACATCACACGCATTGGATGTAGTACATAGAGAAATTAAGCTAAGACTGACCTGGAATCTCCTTCTTTTCTGGAACATAGTTCTGGAGGGCAATACACAGGCTTCTGGGGGAGAAAACATAATTGATTTCATTGAGCTCTCATCATTGCATGCTATAATATCACCTGCCAGGCAAAATCTGCTCAATGATTCTATAGTGGCATGCCTATCATGGGGAGTAACCTCTGCTAGCTCAGTAACTGAGTTTGAACTCCACTCCATGGGAGAGAATTCATGCAAGTTTCTGGAAACCTGTTCAAAAATCTGTGACTGAGAAGGTTATAGGTCCTACATGGGGACCTACTACTGTTATTTTGTTACAATGACATGTCAAACTGCCTTCTAAATATTTATATTTACACACATATATGAATGGTACTCTCAGCTTGATCAGAGAAGTTTCTCTCATGTGAGTGGTGGCGAATGAAGGAACTCATTGCTGTTTCAGGTCTGAGTATGAGTGTTGAGTAATATTCCTAATGAGGATATTCATAGCATCCTCTCTGATGCTCAAGGAACATTGTGAAAGATGGAGAAGAAATAATGTAACAAGTAATAATGAATGACTTCTAAATACTATCCTCTGGAGGTGATGTGGTCACTGCAATCATGGACACACAGCAGCTGTGGTTGCCTGTTCTGGTTTTCACTAGACAAGCCTGTCAACTGTCAGTCATATGGGTGGGTGGGAAGGGACTTCATTTGGGCCACTGCCTCTTTTTAGGGCATGATTGACTACTGGTGGATGATAAGAGTAGCAGTTATCTACAGTTAGTTGTGGATCCACTGATGACCCCACCTGGCTCTAAAGGATTGGTCCATATTCATGGTCATGTGGATAGCATTGGGTAAACTCAATGAATTTGGAAACAACACAGAAAAGTAGAAATGTGGGAAAGAGACTTGTAGAGAGGAGGACTAACAAAGCAGAAGGGAGAGCAGAAAGGGTGTGATGAGAATGATCATAATGCATTAAATGCATGTATGGAATTGCCAAAGAATACATTTAATTAGTAAAAATTGCCAAACATGCCTGAGAAATAAAAGTAAAATTACCAGCAGAAAATATAAGAGATGAGAGGAATTCTCAGTGAAATCAGGCTACGATGATCAGACATTATCTGGGGACAGACACAGGATGGAAAACTGATTTGATAATTAAGTTCATCAGATAAAAAAGCTAGGGGATCCTGGCTAAGCATGCAAACCAAGCATTATTGCTGAAACTGATTTTTGAAAGTAAGTACATAGATGGGCTTTAGGGAAGGATTGGGAGCCTGACAAAATTTTGTTTAAGCAAAAAGCCTTTGTCAGGTCTCATTTGGATGTAGTCAGATAGCAGCTGAGAATAAACTCAACAGAAGCTGGACAGGGCCAGATGGATTAAGTTGACCATTGCCTTTTCTGATAGTTGATTCTGGATGTTGGCTGTGAGCTCAGCTTGGTCAGTCTGAAGGCACCTGCACATGTTCTGTCCATCTGGCTTCAACTTGTCTCAGCATGGTGGTAATGTTCTTAGGAAGAGTGCCCAAGAACAAGGTTTCTACAAAACCCATGCAGGGGCTTAGTTCTCCTTAAGACCTAGACATCAGTCTCTGCTCGTTGCTATATTCACTGGTCATAGCAGTCACAGACCCACAAAGACAGAGCAGTAAAGAATACTCCCTAACAGTGATAGAGATCTACAATGCTGTGAAGCACATGAGAAGGGAGATGAATTGGCTGTCTTAGGGGAAAGTATTTGCCACAATGAGACACTGAGAGTGACCCCTGTCTATAAAGAGGCAAAAATTTGCTGAAATTAAATGAATACTGACAGCTGTCTAAACAGAGTAACACACTAGTTAAAGGTGCAGCTTTTGGAGCCAGACCTAGCAAAGTTAATACTGCAGATGTAGTGTTCTCACTGCTCTAAGACCTCTTAGGAGGTGTGCCTTACCACAAAGGTAATAAGAAGATTATGCTGCTCTTGTAGTGTGTGTGTGAGAGAGAGGACTAGCCACTATGAATATGTTAGAGGACAAATGTCTTTTCCCATAATTGTTGCCCAATTTCCAATCCTAGTTTCAGGCCTTTCAGATATATTCTCAACCATTCAAAACCCACAGTAAGTGTTCAGCTTCATCCCAAGAAAACACAGAAGTGCCTTAAAATAACATTAAGCTTTGGCTATTTAAGACATACTGCATATTCTACGGCTGTTTACAATAATTCAAAAGATTCAGATTTTCATTATATTATATTATGCACATTATCATTTCAAGGTTATTTTCAAGACTTTTAAACAGTGGTGAATTCCTTCAAGGACTAAGACTGTGCCTGAGTTATCTTCTCTGACTTTCCTAGAGTCTAACACAGTGACAGAAATACACTAAGCAAGAAGGAGAGTCTTGTCTTTGTTATATCTGATTATGTATATATACGTTAATAGGAAAAATACCCAAGAGGAGAAGTCTACTTATAACAATTTAATAAAGAAATGGTTCTTGAGATCTGTAAAAATAAAAAGGTGTCATGGGATACCACCCCTAAGAAAAAGCCAGAGCCACCCATTCAGCTCTATCCCAGTTTCTAAGATACACTGTATTCTTAGTGCTACAGCTGCTCATACCTGTGCTTGGTTGGCTCTTCACCAGCTGAGCTACCAAGGGAAATACATAGATTCTGCCTACAAGGGGTGGATTTACGCTGTCATGGCTCCAAGCCTGTGAAATACTAGGATGTGAGTCTCTTCTTAGACTTAATATTTTTTAGGACTTGTGAACACCTTGACATTATATGTCAGATTTTATGTACCTGTGTAGAACTGGATTTATTCAGAGGAAACCCATGGTTTTCCTGAGTCTCTTCAAGGGATATTTAAGAAATAAAAGAGAACAGCCATTGGTTAAGAAAGCCCAGGGAGGTTCTACAGAGCTTGACATATCCTGGAGCCTATTTTCATCTGACCACAACCTTGTCAGTGTCCTTAGTTACCACTTTCCTCTCTTTTAGCAGAAAATTGGAGAACATCAATTTAAAAATTCTCATAAAATCCACTCACATTACTTCTCTACCTCAGTGGTTTGGATTGTGCATAAGAAGAGATTTACTACTGTATAAAAGTAGTCTAAACTTCAGACCATGCAGACTTATGGGTAGAACACATCTTTTTCTCTCTCTCTCTCTCTCTCTCTCTCTCTCTCTCTCTCTCTCTCTCTCTCTCTCTCTCTCTCTCACACACACACACACACACACACACACACACACACACACACACACACACGAAAGTAATTTTGAGCTATTTAAAATCAATATAAGACCTTGCCTTGGAGGAGGTGGGAATGGGGGGTAGATTGGGGGAGAAGGCTGGGGGGTGGGAAGAGGGAGGATGGGGGAATCCGTGGCTGATATGTGAAATTAAGTTAATTATAATATATATGTACATAAATCAATATAAGCAACTTTAGACTATAACCATTAAAGATTATTTCCTCTTTTTACAAACACTCACACATGAATCTTAATATACAAATAGCTCCATTTTCTCAATATGTGTGTAGGGGGGTACAATGTTATAAAATATTTGTTATGCTTTTTAAAATACATAATTTATGGTAAGACATTTATTTTAAAATGTTCAGAAGTTCTTGAGTTCTGCTAAATCACAAAGAAAACTTTCCAGTTACACGCCAGGGATCCTTCTTCTTGTGTCCAGAGGCAGAGATATTGGACAGTCTAATCCTTAGCTTTGCTCAGAAAGCATACGTACTTACATTTCAGTCCCTGAATCTCCTTTTGATGAACACGCAATATGTATAGTTATGTAGAGAGCTACGCTTGGAGTTATGTATTAAGCACATTCTAAGTGCTACATTTAATGTTAAGCACATCACTTATATTTCATATAGTGACTCCTTTATATATTCTACAATACTATCCTGGAATTGTTTTCTCAGAACTAGAGTTGAGTTACATTGATTTCCTGCTATTCCCCAAGAGTAGGTAATTGAATGACACATATACACTGCTAACAGAGTATATGATAGGAGCAGTGGAAACTTCCTCTCATCTCTTCAGGCCATTAACTCCTAAACTTCTGCTGAAAATCCCTCCTCCTTTATTTGAATTGTGGTGCTAGATTCTAGATTACAAGACTGAGGAAGACAGGCATTGCCCTGCCCTCAAGTGTCTTAATATAATTGGGTAAAACACAGTGTGTACTAACAACACAACATATCCATTTTGCACATTTGAAATTTTTAGGATAGGCAAAAGTTATTGTATACTGCTCTTTAGCAGACAAGAGAAAATGGAGTTGTTTTTGATGGTACTGTTTTTGAGGAACACATTACTGCCATTCTTTTATTAAGAATGTCAGAAAAATTCAAATTAGGTCTTCCTAATTGCCTCTTGCTGTTGATTAAAAGCTTTCAAAGTAAGGAGAGTTTTTTTTATAATATTGCAGATCCTGGGGCTGCCTGTGAGCAGGGAGGATGGGGCCTGCAATTCTGAGTCACTGTTGCAGATGCTGTAATGGTAATCAGATTTGGCTCTGTTGTAATAGAAATGGTCTTATTAGTGACATAACTGTTCCGTGGACATTTATAAATATACTTAATCATCATAACACACATACACACACACACACACACACACACACACACACACACACACACACACA
>CABHPR010134536.1:0-34353 GCA_902168415.1 Peromyscus melanophrys | reverse complement strand
ATCCTAGACCCACTTCACAGGAGGTCGAAAGGACCCCAGATAAATATTCCTGAAGATGGTGTTTTTCCTCTCTCCTGGTCTTGGGACTACTGCTTTTCCCATTACTAAGGGTATGGACCTAAGGGTTCCAAATAAGTTCATAAATTTTAACTTCTGTTCCTAGTTTAAATTTGTCTCAACAGATTTCCACCTGGCTGGCAGTCACCTCCAAGCTTCAGTTGCTGACTACACTGCTCCAGACGACTGTGAGCTCCGGACTTGCTAAAAGCTGATGTGGACCAGCCCAGCCAACGTGATTGTTCCTTGTCTCTACAGGGCCAGAGGGCCACACACTTCTGACAATTGCCCCATTGCCCAGTCTTTGACTAGCTTTTCAGCCTTTTGGGGGGCCCTGACAACAGCGCCCCAATGCCAGCTTGAGAGAATGTCCCCTGTTCAGAAAAGGCTGAAATGCTTCGTCAAAAGGAAACTCCCTGGCATAGAGACAAGATGGCTAACTATACATGACCATTATTAGAGAGGAATACTTACAAGCTAACTGCTCGAAACCCATGATTGGGTTTCATTAGGCACATGAGAAGGGGGAAATGTGAGGCCAAAATGAGGTATCTTAGAAATAAGACCAAAATGCTTTCACCCAAAAACTAAGGCCTAAGGTTTCTCCTTCTAGGAATAGGCCATTAGTTACTGAAACAAGTCAGTCCAGATTCCAGAAACCAGGAAAAGTGTAAAAGTACAAGTCACAAGGTAGTCACGAGGTAATGCCTGCTGGACTATGGAATGTCCTCTCCCTGGTTTCCAGGGTAACTGACCACAAAAATGTCCCCACCTGAGGGCAGCCAATGGGAAATGGTGGCGGGCAACCACTCCCTTAGAAGTAAGATTAAGCCATGATTTCTAGAAAGCCCCTAGAAGCGAGCCAATCAGAATGGTACCCATACTAGCACCCCTGAATGATGTAACCTTGTGACTTTTCCCTTTAAAAACTGAGCTTGCAGGTAGGTGGGCACTTCCTCCAGCCTCCACTGCGTTGGATGTAATGGACGAAGTCCCTGCCTAGGCTTGTATTGGATATCCAGAATTAAACCTTGCTTTTGCATTCCGGCATGCTCGTCTTTGGTGGTCTCTCTGGGGGTCACGATCTGGGCACAACAAGAGTAAGCTTGAATCTTTTTTATATAGTATTTTTATTTTATAATTAACTTAATTTCACATATCAGCCACAGATTCCCCCATCCTCCCTCCTCCAACCTCTCAGCCCTTCCCCCCAATTCACCCCCGACTCCCACCTCCTCCAAGGCAAGGTCTCCCCTGGGGAGTCAGCCCAGCCTGGCCGACTCAGCCAAGGCAGGTCCAGTCCCCTCCTCCCTACACCAAGGCTGAGCAAAGTGTCTCAGCATAGGCCCCAGGCTCCAAAAAGTCAACCCATGCACCAAGGGCAGGTCCTGGCTCCACTGCCTGGGGGCCTCCCAAACAGATTAAGCTAATCAACTGTCTCACTTATCCAGAGGGCCTGGTCCAGTTCCATGGGGGTTCCTCCACCACTGGTTCACAGTTCATGCTTTTCCACTAGTGTGGCTATTTGTCCCTGTGCTTCTTCCAACCATGGTCTCAACATCTCTCTAAGCTTGAATCTTAAGCATTCTCTATACTACAAAACTGCATGCCACCTCTAATTAGTAGAGATACAAAGTCAACTATATGCTCATTGGGGGGATTAATTTGTGGGTTTTTTGTTTTTGTTTGTTTGTTTGTTTTTGCTTTTTGTTGTTATTATTTTGTTTTTTAAGGCAGGATCTCGTGTATCCCTGGCTGGTCTCATTTAAGTGAAGATGGCCTTGAACAGATGCTCCTGCCTCTACCCACTGAATGCTAGGATTATAGGAATGTATCACCACTTCTGGCTGCATATTCTGAATTTTGAATATCTTTATAAATTACCTTGAATGTAAAACTAAGCAAGTGAAATTAATTTTGCTAGCATTTTACTTTCATTTAATTTGTCACTTCAACATGTAATCACTGTAAAATAATGGGAAAAAAAGAAAAATTGAAATGTACATGTTGCATGCTGAGGATCTAGGTAAGGGGTAGAGAACTTGTCTAGCATGTACAGGTGCTGGGGCTCATAAGAGAGTGTGAAGGAACCAAGGTAAAGGAACCTGCTACATAACTGCTGGAAGTATAGCTATAAAATGATGCAGCCACTAGCACCAGAGTATGCATAGCATTTATAATAGAGAAAAGGTAGAACCCCCGGATAACTTGTTATGCCCAGATCACAAGCCCAAAGAGACCACCGAAGACCACAGATGTCCAGAATGCAACAGCAAGGTTTATTCTATAGATAAAAGTCTAGACAGGGAACTCATTCCTACACCCAATAGAGTGAGGCAGGGAGGAGCTGCTCTTTCTTTGTGAGGCTAGCTTTTTAAAGGCAAAAACCACAAGCCCTTCAGGGCGGTTGGGGGGGTTTGGCATGGGTGCAAGTCAGATTGGTTTATTTTTATCTCCATTCTCTTTTAATTGGGTGAGGGTATGTAACCTTTGAATTTACTGGTTGGGGGTTACAATTATCATTTTGGGGGCAGTCTGGCACAAGTCCCAGGCTTTGTCCTTGAGCTGCCATGGGGGCTGGCTGGCCTAGCACATACTGACTGTGGGGGCTGGCTCAGTAGTCTAGGCTCTGTCCTTGACTCATGCACATAATTCTAAGTTGGTGAGGGGTCCCAGACAGTAAACATCTGGCTGAACTTTGAGCAGTTAGAGTACGTGCAGAAAGGGAGCTACTGCAAGGACTATCTATGTCTTTTGTTCACGGCCCTCCCAGAAACTGCTTGCTCAGTCTCAGGAAACTGAAATTGAGGCCTGATCTCTGAGAGAAGACTGAGCAGCCTGTTATAGCATCTGCTTGGTCCTTTCAAACTACTGCTTGATGAATGGGTAAACAAAGGGTGCTGTGTTAATACAATGGTCAAGTATCTAGCCATGAAAAGGGGTAGAGTACTGCTACATCCTATAACATGAATAAAATAAAATTACAGACATTAAACTCAGTGAAAGAAGCAAAATGACAGAAAAATGGGATAGTTCTCTATTATGTGGTTTGATTTCTATTAAACACCCAGAATGAGAAACCTGAAGCAGAAAGTTAGATTGGTAGCTGATAGGGGGTGGGGTCTGAAGGAATGAAGAGTAACTACTAGTGAATAAATGGTTTCTTCTCGAATGACAAAAATGTTTTAAAATCAAATAGGGTGATGATTGCATACTTTTAAGAACATACTAAGAAAACCCTACTGGGTTGTATCCTTTAATAGAGGGAACTTACTAGATAAGTGTATTACATTATTATTTAAAGATTACATCTATTTCATGTGTATTATGTTTTGCCTGCATGCATATTGTACACTGTGTGCATGTCTGGTGCCTGTGAAGATACAAGAGGGTGCTGGATTCCCTAGAACTGCATTTACAAATGGTTGTGAGCTCCATGTGGGTGCTGTTGTGGGTCACAGGGTTTGTAGCTGAGAGATATTGAGGATTACTTTTCTCTCCAGTACAGACTACCTTCCAGTACCATGAACTCTGGTTAGTAGGTGAAGAATCTAGTTAGACATCAGCTGAACTTCTCCATGTTCAATGACAGAAGTGTTACTTTCAGAAACAAGACCTTAACATCAGGTTGTGCAGAGCCACCAACAGACTTGGAAATATCCTGTGCTATTTGGAGGTTTCTGTGGGTCCCTTTGATTAGGGACTCAACAGGCTGTACCCTGTTCCTGGCACAGGAGGTTTAAGACAGTGGCATAAGATGTCTAATTGGAGCCTTGTCAAACCTATTATGGTTTGAGCCGGTTTAGATTCCTTTCACATATGTAGAGGAAGCTTCTGGGGTAGTCAGTTTCCATATAGTTTTTCAAAGGGTCTGCAGTGTTGATTGTCCTTGCTCATATTCCCTCCTTTATCTTTCTCTCCCATCCTCCTCTAATTAAACCCTCCTAATCTAGTGTTTATTTATATCTTCATAACACTATAGACTTTCCCCTTCCTTGAGAGATACTCTCCTCCCTTCTGGTCCCTTACCAAGTACCAAACCTCTGTGGTTATTCAGATTGTAGTTCCCATATCAGAACTTTTTTTTTTTCTTTTTTTTGGTTTTTCAAGACAGGGTTTCTCTGTGTAGCTTTGCGCCTTTCATGGAGCTCACTTGGTAGCCCAGGCTGGCCTCGAACTCACAGAGATCCGCCTGTCTCTGCCTCCCGAGTGCTGGGATTAAAGGCGTGCGCCACCAACGCCCGGCCCCATATCAGAACTTTTAAAGGAAACAAAAAACAAAAAAGTATTTGTCTTTTTGTGTCTGGGTTGGCCCACTCTGGATGGATTTTTTTCTATCTCCATCAAGCCAGTCTTAGGGAGGTATTTTCTCATGGCTGCAGGACTGTAAGGACCTGACTCATTACCCAACTCCCCCAGTGTTTTGCTTTGGAGGCCCTGCAGATAGCTCTACTACAAAATTCCAATTGACAGTGCTTTGCACAGGCGCTGAACATGGTAGGCTTTCGTCACTGGAGTCTGACATGGGCATGCGCAGAGCACGCGCACGGGTGCCAGGGTAGCTGTGTTGCTAAGGGTAAAGCAGAGTTTGGCTCACACTGAACCAAGGATCTGCGCTAGCAGGATGGTCCTGTGCGTCAGTGGCGAGAATTTACCTTTGTTTTACATTTTTAGTTTACCAGTGTTCTATTTTTCACTGTAGGGTTTAGGAGGGTGCAGGTGGGTAAAGGGGGGGCAGGGGAGGCAGGGAGGGCCTGAGCAGCCTTAAGGCTGAACATGCAGGAAGACATCAACCCCAATGCCCTTAGTATTCAAGCCCCAAAGCGGGCTCGCTGGTACACCTGCCTGTGGCCCTCATGCCTGGGTCATGGGTGCTCTTGTCGCAAACGACGACGCAAATTTCCCCTCTACTCGATCGGGTATGACCCAGTAGGGAAGGTACAAAGGGCGGCCAGCGTGAGGGACTTGGCTTCAATAGAACGACTGATCAACTGCCATGGATACCACGTGAATGGCCAGGACACAAGGAGCAGGTAATGGGACCTGGGGAGGGGAGAGGGCCAGGAGGGACAGGAACTGTTGGTGACAGTTAGGGCAACTAAGGAGAAACACACCTTCCAGGACTGTAACCTGAGGGAGGGGAGAGGTCATGCTTAGGCTCTTCTTTCACTGAGCCCAGTGGGGTTTGTGCCTGCTTTAGGCTTCTAGGCATCTGGGACCTGCACACCTTGGAAGGGCAGCTCCTAGGCCTTTTTTAAGAGAAGCAAAACAAAGAACTTCAGTTAGCTTACAAATCCTTTTACATTGTCTCTTTTAGAGCACTTTATTGGGCGCTTTAAAGTGATTTAGCTAATGAAACTACATTTTATTTTTATGTGTATACTTAAGAAAATTTTTAGATTTATGTATATGAGTGTTTTGCCTGCATGTATTTCCAGTGCACCACGTGCATCAGAAGGTGTTGGATCTCCTGGAATGGGAGTTAGGGACAGTTGTTGGTGCTAGAAATCAAACCCAGATCCTCTACAAGCAAAACTAGAGCTTGTAAACACCAAGCCATCTCTCCAGCCCTTAATGGATATGTTTTTAATACTGTTATATACAACACAGACAATTGTAACATGAGATAAATTTTCACATAAAATGTCAACTTTAAGCCCCCAACAAAAGAATCACCAAGAAATCTTACATCAGTGGGATCCATGTTTGCTGAGGGATCATATAAGGAATATTTCAGTTGGAACTATGACTCTGACCCCCACCCTCTTGAGTACATGTTGTGTGTGTGTTGGTACTTATGTGAAGGCTACAGGTTGACATTATCTTCCTCAATTGCTTTTCATCTCATTAAAAAAATGGTATGTGTGTGTGTATATGTACCCCACACACCTGCAGGTAAGTGTGTGAAGGTCAAAAGAAAGCTATATTTGAGAGTTCTGTTCTGCCATATTGTGGGTTCTGAGGGTTGAACTCAGGCTATCAGGTCTGCTGGCAGGTCCCATCACCTGATGAACCACCTTGTGGTCCCTACACCTCATTTTTTGAGGCAGGTTCTCTCACCCAAATCCCCACTAGGTGTGATTTATTATCTCGCAGTATACTGATTCAGCTAGACTTGCAGGCAAGCAAGCTTTGGGGATCCTCCTGGATCCACATCCCCAGCACTAGATTTTTAAGGTCCTGGGGTACTGAACTCAGGCCCTCAGGCTTGCATGGCAAGTGCTTTACCAACTGAGCTCTTCCAATCATCCCCAGCCCTTGTTTTCTATTTCTTATTTCACACTATGTTCTAAAGGGGAACCAGGGACACTCAACAGTAGATTTTCCATAGCCCATATGCTTTTTGATAATCTCTGTAGTTCAAGGTGGTTACTTAGTCTTCTAAATGAGAGCATTATACAAATAATGGAACAATAAATTATATTTTCAAAATATTCTTTGCTTAACAAACACATTCTTTAAAAACACTGAATTTTCCAACTGTATTTATCCATTCTGTCAATCCAATTATTCCCCACATGGAACTTAGATATCTACTATACAGCATACACATTCTACTATCTCTCAAGACCCTCTCATTCTTAAAATGTTTATGTTCATCTGCCCAGTCACCCTCCTTACATTCTATAAATTTAAATATTAAATACAAAGACCCATGCTCATTTGAATCCTGATTTTCTTTTGGCTTAAAGCTTTATGAAAATTAAAGCAAGGAAGCTATGATACAGTGAGTTATCTCCTTATAGAGATATTTGCCCAATTTTGGTGTGATGGACACATTGGAGGGTGCAAGGCAAAGCACTATGGCCTGCTTTCCTACCATTTGGTGTCTGGATTATCAGTGACACTCTGTCTATTGTCTGAGGACTAGGCTGTGTCCTTGTTGGCAGCAAATATAGAAACATTACTTTTGGGCATTGAGAAATGAAAAAAATCAAAGTATTGATGACTGAGGATTTAGGTTTTTGTTTGTTGTTACTGCTATTTTCAACTTGTTTGCCTTTCATAGTTTTAAGAGCTAAAATTTACACAGATACAAGTGACCTGTAGAATTGCCATGGGCCTGTGGATTGTATCATATTTCATTTTATGTAAGGCACAGTGGACTGCATGATAACCTTTATTTTGTATAGCAGCAAAGTTAAAAATATGGCCTATTATAGTCATAAAATATCATGGCAGAGATTTTAGCAATGCTAAAATGTGAAATAAAGGGTAAGGTAGGCACAGTGGCACTGACCTGCAATCCTACCTACTGGGGGAATTACCAAGTTCAAGGCCATCTTGGGGATATAGTTTTAAAATATTGTAAACATATTTGAATAAAAAAATTGTGTCTTCAGAGTAGGTAGAAATCTGTTATTTCTCTTTATTGGAATATTGTGTTTGTTATCAGTAGGAAGACTAATCATTATTGTATCCACCAAACACTGACTGTCAGGTGCTGGAAGCACTTGTCCATGCTCTTGAAGATGTGAATTGAAGCATCACAGTAGCACGATGTAAGATAGCTACAGTGTTGAATCCCCATCCTGTGCATGGGGAAATTGAGTTATGGAGTGCATAGAAAGCCTAATATATAGCATATAATACTGCCAATTATAGTCATAAAATATCATGAATTATAAGTGGCAGAGATGTCAGCGATGCTAAAATGTGAAATGAAGAATAAGGTAGGCACAGTGGCCTGGCCTACAATCCTACCTACTGAATACTACTTTATATAATATATAACTAGTTTATAACAGCAATTAGAGTAGGATTTAAATCCAAGCTGAATTCAGTCTGCTGGGTGTTCTGTTACGGAGATGCGCTGCTCTGAGGAAGGATGAAACTTGTGCTGTTCTTGAGAGTGACAATTGCTTAAGTAAGGAATACTAAAATGATAGGAGGAAGATTGGCTTCAACTCAGAGGCACATAGCACTTACCTTAAATGGGGCGGCCATGCACTATATCCCTAGCACAGCAAATGAACACTTGAGTAGAGAAATAAGTAATTAATAAAATTCCAGTTACTTCTCATATCACAAGGAAATGAAGTTTGCTATCTAGTATTTACAGTTGAATGTACCTCTATATGGTAATCTGTAATTTCCTAAAATGTCCTTTCAATTTTTAGATATCACTCCATTATGCCTATGCACACAATCATCCAGACGTGGTAGCATTGTTATTATCCAAAAAGGCCTCTATTGACGGCCAGGATGATGAAGGCTGCACACCCTTGATTAAGGTAGCTATTGGACAGCAGTTTTGGTATGAATTGGATTAGATCTTGTCCTTGTTTGGCTTTTTGTTGCTATGATAAAACACTGACCAAAACCAACTCGGGAAAGAAAATGTTTATTTGGTGCACAATTCCACTTCACAGTCCATCACGAAGGGAAACCAGGGCAGGAGCTCAAATCAGGAACCAGAGGCAGGAATTGAAGCAGAGATCATGGGGGCAATGCCGCTTTTCCATGGCTTTTTCCAAGGCCTGCAGCTTTCCTATACTACTCTGGACTACCTTCCAAGTTGTGCAACCACCTCTAGGAAGCGGTGCCCTCCCACATCAGCCTCAAGAAAATGCTCCACAGACTTTCCCACAGTCCAATCTGATAAAGGCCATTCCTGAAATGAGGATCCCTCTTTCCAGGGATCTTCAGCCTGTGTCAAGTTAGCAAAACAAATGAACAAGCAACCTCCCTCACTATAACAACAACCAACTAGTACTGATGAGATACTTTAATATGTAGGTGTGGTGGCACACTCCTGAAATTCTATCATTTGGAAAGCTTCGGTGGGGAGATTATGAATTTAGGCAAGACTGAGGTACTTAAGAAGACCCTGTCTCAAAAAGAGAGGGAAAATATGCATAACCTAAGCAATTTCTCTGATCTAAGTGTAACTATTCAATGCAATTTTAGAAATATTTATCTGGACTTTCTTGAACTGAAGGTCTCTTTCTTTATACAATACCAACAGGCCACACAGAGGAACAATGAAGAATGTGTAACTATATTACAGTTTCAGGGTGCTAATCCCCACCTGAGGGATTTAAGTGGGAATACAGCCCTGCACCATGCCGTTTCCAGGGACAACACAACAATTGCCAGCAAACTGCTTGATTACAATGCAGATATTGAAGCAAAAACTGAGGTAAAGACCATTCAACGTCATCCCCAATGTACTTCCAGCAATGACATGCTGTGGGATGGTCTGTATGTCAAACATGTTGCTTATTGGTCAATGAATAAAACACTGATTGGCCAGTGGTCAGGCAGGAAGAAGTATAGGTGGGACAAGGAGGAGAGAATTCTGGGAAGTGGAAGGCTGAGGAGACACTGCCAGCCGCCGCCATGACAAACAGCATGTGAAGATGCCGGTAAGCCACAAGCAATGTGGCAAGGTATAGATTTATAGAAATGGATTAATTTAAGATGTAAGAACTAGATAGCTAGAAGCCTGAGCCATTTGCCAAACAGTTTAAACAATATAAGTCTCTGTGTTTACTTGGTTGGGTCTGAGCGGCTGTGAGACTGGCGGGTGGCAGAGATTTGTCCTGACTGTGGGCCACGCAGGAAAACTCTAGCTACAATGACACTCAGATCCACCTATCACATTCCAAAGCTCAAGCAGTCTCAATGAATCTGGTCAGAGTAAAACATTTTTCTCTAAATATGTTTTTTACATTTTTATACATAATTTAAAGGAACACAGCACAGCCTATTTTGTTTCAGAATTGGGCTTAATTTTAAAATTAAATAAAAGATTTGCCCCCTCCCACATTTCACATACACACAAACAATAAAAATGAATTAATTTTAAA
Organism: Peromyscus melanophrys; assembly: GCA_902168415.1. Classification (NCBI taxonomy): domain Eukaryota; kingdom Metazoa; phylum Chordata; class Mammalia; order Rodentia; family Cricetidae; genus Peromyscus; species Peromyscus melanophrys. The sequence goes on along the minus strand of CABHPR010134536.1, from coordinate 24,484 downwards.
GATAAATGTCTGTAGAATTAACAGAAGTCTGTTGAAATTAAGAAGTTACTGATGTGGTTTGTCTCTCAGAGATAAGGCTGGAGTGGAAAATGAGAAAGGTCACAGGAACACAGGCAAATTTGATCATTGAAGAAAACCTACCAAGAAGACATTTTTTTATTTAACTTGTTCAAATTTTCTATGGACTTAGGAAATGCTATTCAGGTTGGGAGATAATAATTCTCAGTTTAGGGAAATTGAGAAACTGCTCCAGAGGGACCACTTGAGCTCACTCATTGAACAAAGGCACACCAAACCTAGATGCCACGTTGATAGGGTTGGGACAATGGAGGCACATCTCCATGGAGCTAAGAAGCTTGGAACCAGTGAGTGTTTGTGGAGAGTTCTGGAGAGGAGTTGTGCTCACAGGCAATGTTGGACAGGGCAGTGGTGTGTCCAGAGGAAGGGACCAGCTGTGTGTGTGTGAACCTGCAGCAAGGGATAAAGAAAATCTGTCCTTTGTGACTCATTGTTTACAGAATCTGTGATTAATTTTCAGTTGAGAAGCATGTAGATTTATAAAGTGTAATTTTTTTTTCTTTACAGTGTGGGTTGACATCATATACACTTGCTTTATTTGAAGGAAAACACCAGATGGCACAGTTTCTAATGCAGAACGGTGCAAATGCACATTCGGAGGTTGAGTCCAAGAGGTACTGTTTCTTCTTTTTTACAAGCTTAGTGCTGTTCTTGAGAGTGACAATTGCTTAAGTAAGGAATACTAAAATGATAGGAGGAAGATTGGCTTCAACTCAGAGGCACATAGTGTGAGCTGGAAAAGGGACTGTTCCAACCAAAACAAACAAACAACAGTGTGCATCAGGACTCAGTTTCCCATTTAAAAACAACAGTTCATCATTCATAATCTGATTTGATTGTGGGTTTTTGACTAGTTAAGGAAACCATATTAATGTTTTTACTTTGAAAAGTTTCAACTTTAATTATTTTTAACAGTGAAATTTGTAATCATTTCAGTATTTTCATTGTTTCTTATATATTTTCCTTTAAAATGCTGTGTTCAACATAGTTTTTGAAAATCATGTTGTCTCTTAAAGTAGAATTACTCATTCTACTTTAAATGGCTTTTGAGCAATCATGACAATTAAATGCGATTACCAGATAGTATACTCATAGAGTAGCTAATATCAACATGAATGTACCCAACATACTTGTATGTTTTAAATTGACTTATTATAGGTGTTTAAATGTTTTGCATGCATTCTTTCTGTGTAGCTTGTGTTTGGGCTGACCACAGACATCCAAGAGGGCTTTGAGTCCCCTGGAATTGCAGTTCCAGATGGTTGTCAGCCAAGATGTGGGTCCTGTGAATCAAACCCAGGTCCTTTACCAGAGCAAAAAGTGGTACACACTGCTGAGTCATCTTTCCAGACTCCAGAATGAATATGTTTGTTATGCACATGATCATAAGCATAGGCCAAGATATCATTAGTAGAAATTATTAGCCAGCCTCACTGTGTTTGCTGATATTCTGGAGCCTAGGCCTCATCATCCTGCGAGTTTGACACATTGAAATGCAGAGAACTTATAGGCAGGAAGAACATGAATAGGAGGCTGGGCATGTTGGTACACTCTTCTAATCCCTGCACTCATGGAGCAGAGGCAAGCTGGTCTCTATGAGTTCAGGACACCCTGGTCTCAATTTATTTGGTGCATGGAGGAAGACAAGAAACATGAGTGCCACAGCAGAAGTGTGCAGGTCCAAGGATATAGGAATCGGTTCTCTCCTCTCACCATTTTAATCTCAAGGATCAAATTGGACTTTTCAGTCATGCTGGCAAGTGCCTCTATCAGATTAGCCCTCTCAGTGGCCCTTCGATGTATGCTTTGACTGAAAATATTTTAGCATTAATATACACACACATACACACACACACACTTGCCCACACAGCAATAAAAGAATACAAACAAACAAAAATGAAACCACACACAAACACTCCAGTGCCAGCAGATCATTCTGCTTGCAGGCATAATGAACTGGGATCCATCCCAGAAAACACAATTGCCAGCAAACTACTTGACTGCAACCCACATGTTGAAGCAAAACCCAGGGAAAGATCATTGAACATCGTCCCCAATGTTCTTCCAGCAATGAAACTCAGATCCACCTATCACATGCCAAAGCTCAAGCGGACTCAATGAAACTGAGCAAAACAGAGTAAAACACTTTTCTCCTAGTCTGTTTTTAATCTTGGCATACACAGTTTAAAGGAACACAGCACAGCCTATTTTGTTTGAGAAGACAGCTTCATTTGAAAATCACACAAATAATGGTTTGGGGCCCACACACACTTCACATACACACCAAACCTAAGAATTAATTTCCAAAACCAAGAAAGTTCATCCTCTAACTTTCCATTGCAGGAAAGTGAAACACAGCTTTTCTCCTGGTAGTGAGATCTCTACTTTAAAGAAGATCAAAAGTGCAATGGACCTGTCTTCTTATGACGGGGTAATAACTGATAGCTGCAAAGGAAAAGAAATACATTTACTGGTAATTCCCACTAATTTGACATGTCACATATTTGCTTGTGAGAGGAACGATGTCTCTGTGTTCTGATGTCTGCAGTATTGCAAATAGTGTCAGAGAAGAGGAACCCAGCCTGCAACATTCCTTCACCTCCTTCATACCCTCACTTCTGGGAACGCACAAGCTAATCACCTTATAAGGTACTAGTTCTCAACCTTCCTAATGCTGTGACCATCTGATGCAGTTTCTCATGTTGTGGTGACCCTCAACATAAAATTATTTTCCTTGCTACTTCATAACTGTTATTTTCCTAGTGGTATGGATCATAATGTCAATATGTATGTATTCAAAAGGTCTTAGGTGACCTTTCTGAAGGAGAGTCCTAGGATTCCCAAATGAGTCACTACCCTCAGGTTGACAACCACTGTCTTAATGTGTATGTGATATTATATTAGGCCTTTATCAGCTTAGCCCTCTCACTTATACTTTGGCTGAAAATATTTTAGCACTAATACACATAAGAAAAAAACTGCACACTCACTTCATCACCAGCTGCATACTCCCCTTGCTAACCTAATTACCTAGGTTCCAATCCATAACTAACAGCAAGCATCTCACGTACACAATCCCAGCACACCTTTATCCATATCGGAGGCTGAGAGTAGAACAGCTGTGAATCCTATAAGGCAGCCAGAGTCGAAGACACAAATCAGCAGAAACAGTAAAAGACCCTGTCTCACCTAATAAAGGAGGGAACCCCTCCTGTAGGTTATACTTTCGCCTTCACATATGTACACACGCACATGCACACACACACACACACACACACACACACACACACACACACACACACTAGTATTGCACAAACAAGCATAGAACTGCATGCACACAACCCTACACTCTCCCAATTGGTAAATAATTTTTAGAATCGTGTGAAATTATCTACTCTGGTAAATAAATGGTCTGTATGTATTCATTAGTACTCCTGTTGTAAAACTAACAGTTCAGGAAAATGTCTTTAGAGTCTTCTCACTCATTTTCAGTGTTTCTGGTTTTCTTGTGGCATGTGTCCTGGAAAACTATCCTTGTACCATGTGGCCTATGCATTCCCTTTTTATAACTGGCTTAAGCATACTTAGTTAATGAGGAAAAGCAATGAGTGAAACATGTGAAATATGAAAATGTGTCTGGGGCTCTGGAGAGATGGCTCAGCAGTTAAGAGCAGACTGCTCTTCCAGAGGACACGGGTTCAATTCCCAGCACCCACATGGCAGCTCACAACTGTCTCTAACTCCAAGATCTGAACCTTCACATAGACATATATGCAGGCAAAATCACCAATGGAAATAAAATAAAAATAAATAAATTATAAAAAAAAAAAAGATGTGTCTAAGTCTGACAAGTATCACATGCTTTGATGGGTCCAAGTTGTCATTCTCAATGAAACCACTGAACTGAAAATATTCACATGATTCATTTGAACAGTTTGGACACACATGTGTGATGTATACTCCCTCATCTTTTTTTCTTTGACCAATAATGCTTCTGAAGCTATTTTGTTTAATCATCTCTGTGTTACGTTGATGATGCTGGGTAAGTTTTCGAATGTGTGAGTTTTTTACATAAGTAGCACATACCTCCTCAACCCTGATACCAAAAGGTAAAAGTAGACTGCTAAATTAGGCATGTCACTGAGATGTCATGAATGACAAAGACCTGGAGTCATAATTTGTTGTGGAATAAAAGTCAGTGAGGTTTCCCATCTGCCAAGCAGCATCAAATACGTTTTCAAAACTCATACTTCCTAAATGTACCTGATTAAATCAACTGGTCTTCTTTTTTTTTTTTTTTTTTGGTTTTTCGAGACAGGGTTTCTCTGTGTAGCTTTGCGCCTTTCCTGGAGCTCACTTGGTAGCCCAGGCTGGCCTCGAACTCACAGAGATCCGCCTGCCTCTGCCTCCCAAGTGCTGGGATTAAAGGCGTGCGCCACCAACGCCCGGCCAACTGGTCTTCTTTGTATGCTATCTAAGCCAACATTATAGAATTGCTTCACCCGTTTTTGGCATAATCCACTGGGTAACACCCCTTCAGTGCCTCCAATGTATCCTTCAGGCTTTGTTCATGTCACTCATACTGTAATTAGATGATGGTTATGTTATTTTCTATTGCCATGCCCAAGGCAACTCCTTGTTTGGAGTGGGGCTTATGGTTCCAATGGGATGCATACAGTTCCATCACCACCATAGTTCAGGCAGGCAGGCATGGTGCTGGCGAAGCAGCTGAGAACTACACCTGACTCACACAAGAAACAAAGAGCTCACTGGAAATAGCACAAGTCTTCTGAAACCTCAAGGTGAACCAATAATGACACAACTCCTCTGAAAAGGCCACACATCCTAATCGTCCCCCAGATAGTTCCACCAACTGGCGGCCAAGCATTCAAATATATGAGCCCATGGGGGCTGTTCTCATTCAAGCCTCCAGAGAGGTGCTGGGGCAGGCCATTATAGCTATCCTCCATGTACAACAATAGTCATAGTTAAGGAGTAAGAATTTGGAAGGCATCTCCCAGAATCCTAACTTGCAGCTCCACAGCTCCCCTCTGCTGTGGGTAGTGACATATTTTGCTCATGTATTTCAAAATCACCCTCACTGTTCTGCTGTCCCAGGAACCTAATGGGCAATTGTGAAAGGTTGTGGGGAAAGCATTAATGCAGTGCAGAAGAGAGAGGTTCCTTTTGTTCCCAAAGCTCCTCATTGTCACATTTTCTTCATCTGGCCAGAATGCAAAATCCCAGTCATAAAGACAGGAAAGGACACATTTTGTCCTTTTCTTTTTACAACTTCCCCTTATACAGAGAATGACAGTGTCAGGTAGTAAAGACAAGAAGGAAAGAAGGCTTAAGCTGAGCAGATCCCCTTTTAAGACTTCTCAAAACTCTGGGCCTTTTACTCAAACAGAAAGGAAGCAGAAGGTACTGAATATCAATGGCTGTTGTGATAAAATTAGACTAAGAAAAGAAACATTTGGGGGCTATAAATCAAGACCCTGACATTAACAGATAAGTCTTAAAATGAATAAAATCAGTGAAATTGTTAATAAAAACTAACATCTCAAATTTTCCTTAAAGGTTGAAAAGAAGGCAGAAGTTTTACTTCCTATACCCTGTGATCCCCATATTACTGTTCTCCAGCCTTGTGTCCATCTTGATTCAACATTTACATGTGATGGAGACGGAGTTGACCCTGTTGATCACAAAAATGATGCGCGTTCAGCCCAGGACACTCTTCTGGATCCCACAATTACTTTAGGTATTTGCACTGGGCATGCAAGGGGGAGACCATATGCTGACCCTGAGCCTGCTCCTGGTCACCACACTAGTGACACCATGGACTCTTTTCAAACACTGACCCAGTTCTTGAAGCTTGTCTTAGAGCAGAACACAAGTGTAGTAGATTCACTACTGATCAGGAATCTTCTCTTGTTCATGTCCCATGTGACACTCCAGAACCTACACAGGATAGCAACAAAATTTTTGATTCTGTAAATACAGCTGACCACACCAGCTATACAATGAACACCTCTACTAAATCTATTCCTCCTCTGGCAGAAGACATGCTGCTGCTCGAGATAGCATCAGTAATGTGGTTCCTGGCACTACTAGTATCAATTATGACAAGGATAAGACAATTAATCAATCGAGTATTCAGCAGATGAAATCATTCAAAAGATCGCAAGAACCAAAACATTGGAGAAGGTAAGTGAGACCACAGGAATGGTTTAAAATAGATGAAGATTTTTGTACTAGAAATCTAATTCTTTTTGGCACTAGTATATATGATTAAAAAATTAATTTCATGCTTTATATAGAACTTTTCGGTATTTTCTAGCACCAGAAAAGAATTGATTCGTTTTTTTTTCTAATAATATTGAAAATATATCACATAAAAATAACAGTTTAGTCCAACAAAAGTGCCCACATAAAGCTGGTAGGTTCACAGTTGTCTCCTATTGTGGAATAAGGGAATTACTTTCACTCCTTATGTAAACCTTGTGTTTTCTGAATGGCTAAGCAGAGATATATAATTGTTAAATATTAGTTTCTATTTTTCTGTGTGCATACACTGTGACTTACGAGTATAGCATCTTCTTAGAAACAAATATTTCAGAAGAAGCAACATCTGAGAATAGAACCAACAAAATGAGGCTCCACATTCTCACACCTTCTCAAACACAATGACACTAATGTCACTACATAAGATTCTACTGATGATGCCACTGATACTGCTGATCCTGACGATGTCACCAGTGATGTTCTTGATGATGCAACTGATAGTCCTTTCTTTTCTTTTTAGTTACTGCTGAAGCTGATTATTAATTCTCTGAAAGAAGAACACAACAAGTAACAATCTGTCAGGAAGATTTTATAAAAAGTAGACATTATTAACTTAAATATTTTCTGAAAGAAGACACAGGATATATAGAAATATTTTCCCATTAAAATGCATTATGCAAATACTTTAAGCTGTTTCTTGGTATTGTACAAACTGATCACTTGACCTCTCAGTGATATGTTTAAGGGGAAGGATTTTATTATAGACACCAGAGATAGAACAGATACAGTGATCTGTAATGTCCAAAGCAGAAGGAGATATTGGCTGAACATAGTCAGCCAACTGGACCTGGCTAATGATAGAAGCAGAAACAGCCAGAGAGGCAGAGAGAGAGAAAGAGACAGAGGAGGAGACAGAGAGAGGGAGAGGAACATGGAGACAGGAGGAGACAGAGACACAAAGACAGAAAGTTTTATAAAGAGACTGAGAAGCTGTGAGAAGGGATGCTTCTGAACTAGAGGGAGTTTAGGGTAGGGGAGGAGGGGAGAGGACCTAGGATACTAGCATAGACTTTGAAATGCATAACAAGTACTTGTGACACTGAAGGAGCCTGGAGGCTAGCATATGCCTCATTATGGTAATATGCACCACAGGCAGCCATTTTCTCTACTGCCAGTCATAAGTTTTTGAGGAATGTTGACTTCTATCTACCTTCCAGAAATCCTTCTAAAGTCCAGGTTGAGCCCATTTCCAGATATCTGGGCCTGCCCTTGGAGTTTTGGAAACTGGAGTTTTCTTTGGACATAACAGGCATCAATGAATTTTAGTGGATTTTCCAAGTCACAAATCAGCCTTGTTGAGGTTTACATATTCAAACTGCTCAAACACAAGTAAAAACACCCCCAAAGTGCCATATTGTCCTTAACATCCATAGAGTTCAAGTGTGGTTGCATTTCCTTTTCCTTTAGTTCGATGCTACAAGCTGAGGCTCAATGAGCTATGGTAATATTTGGCTTTTGATTATCAGCCATTTCCTGCTATGCGTTTCTTGTGTGCTATTGTAGCTTTTCAATCATTTATTGGGCACCATTTCCCCTCTACTAAAGGAATATTTAGATAACCTCATGCACTAACAGCTATGCACAGCCAGAACCCCAGTTCAAGCCTCCCTGTAATTATCATCACTGGCAGCATCTGGCCAGGTCCATCACCAGATGGAGGAAAGTACCTTCTCAGAGATACCTCTGTACTCTCTAAGAACAGACTTAAGCATCCAGACTACCCATTTGAGAAGGCCTGGCAGATGTGCCAATTAAGCTTAACTTCCTCCTTTCCCAAATCTTACCTCTAATTCCAGATCTCCCTTTAACTATCACCAGAGGAATCACAGGTTGCCTAGCAAAAAAAAAAGCACACTTTCCCCCACCCTGCAGAAAAACGGCAGACAGCTTGGACAGATAGGAGCCACAGGAAAAAAGAAGGCAGTTTTATTTTCTCCCATTGACCTAGCAACTTATAGATCCTTAACATTTTCTACCAATCACGTTTAAGATTATAGTTGAGCACATTAAATCCCTCTTCTTAGATGTTACCTGAATTCAGCCTTTAGTTAATTCATTTCCCCATTAGTCACTTTCCTTTTGGGTTGCAAATGATAATTAATAGTTACTGCCCCTCTATGTGATTCTTATCACTCCTCCATTTGACCCTGGAAGCCTGGCTTTGCAGTGCCAAAAGATTACTGCTTGTAAGTGTATATATACTGGGACTCCCAGGGCACAGGAGGACGAAGGAGAAGATTTGGAAGAATAAATGACTGGACTAAGAGCTCTGTGTGCCGAGATTCTATTTTCAAAAATAATCCTTGCCATTCATAGTTCTCTCTCCTGAGCCCCTGGGATGTATAATATTAAGGCTGGTCCCTCTAATATTATACAAGAAATTTTAGGACATCCCATCCCCCAGCACACATTAGCTGCACAAAATCCCTCACTGAGGGGTGGGGCTTATGAGTTTCTCACTGTGTATTAAGGTTTCCTGGACACCATTTTATAGAAATCATCTACAACCTCTGCCTCTCTCTTCCAAAGTAGTCCCTGAGCCTTGGAGGGTGTGATTCAGACATCCTGTTGAGGTCTGAGCAATTCATAATTATGCATTCTCTAAAGTTTGGCCAGGTGTGAGTCTGCGCATTCACCACAGCCCACTGCATAAACAAATGTCTCTGATGAGGGATGATAGTTGCCCTAGTGGACAGGTACAAGCCTGAATATTTAGAAGGCAGCTTGATGCCATGTAGTTTTAACAAAACAACAATAGAGAGCCTACTGTGTGGACTCAACACATCAGCCATTAACTCAGAGTCACAATACTGCATCAGGGCTGCATTAAGCAAAGATAAATGAACTTCCACTTGGAGTCCTTCAACCAAGAGCGAGTCCAGGTTTGGATTTTCTACTTCATGCTCCCTGTCTTCCCCCGTCTGTCTGGTGCATGACTCTGAGTCTGTGCCTCTGTGAAGAAGTCTGTCTGTCCCTGTCTCTGCTTTTTTTTTTTGAAGCTGAGTCTGTGCCTGCCCTATGTCTGTCTGTGTCCGTCTGTCCCTGTGGCTGTCCCTGTGTGTGGATGTGAGTGTCTGTCCCTTTTGCTGTGCTCTCTTTTATTCACCAGAAAGAATCACATTGGGAAGGAGTGGGATACTTCACAGAAATCAGTCATGGAGTCTTACAAGGGATTAAGACAATAACTTCAACTGACCGCAACTCTCCCAGACAACAAACAGTATTTTAAACTCCAGTGTTTACCCAGCAATGCTACTGTGTTCAATAGTTTTGGTGGATATTCATTGAAGAAGAGTGTTTTCAATCTCTATGTTTGCTATATTCTGCAAAAGATCCACATGAATTGTTCTGGATCGGAGCATAGAAAGGAACATAATAAGATTACAGTTAAGTATTAGGTTAGGTTGTAAAAGTTGATTATGTGGGAAGTCCAAGGAAAGTAATGGTGATTGTTACATTGTTCTCTTAAAAGTGGGTTTAACAATCAGTTTGAGTACACAGTAGGGCTCACAGTCAGTGGGAGGTGTGGGTGAAGAAGCATCTGGTTTACTGTCATCCTGGAGCCCTCAGGCATCTGTTTCTTGAGGGAGCAGAGAAGGAAAGTTGCTAGGAAAAAATAGATTATTAACACCTGTCCTGTGACTGCCAGAAAGAATCCTGGTTGTACTGACAAAGTTGAATGCACAAGGCAGAAGAACAGATAGACCCTTCATTGGGACATCTTGGGAAACTGGAGGATGGAGGGTCCCAGCTGCTGAACAGACCATGTATCCTGCATAGGTGGCCACTTGAGCCTGGAGAGATGGTACCAGCTTTGTTGTCCTAGGAGCTTGGCAGTCAAAGGGGTGCTGAGGATCACAGTGTAGGATTTTGTCCACCTGGTCTCGAGAGACTTAAGTGCTAGGTGTTTGAGGAGTACTTGGTCCTCCAGGGAGAGTGGGGCAGGCTCAGGGGCAGTTAGTTCTATTGGTGTGGGGGCAAGGAGATAGCTACCAGCATGTGAATGGAGAAGGGACCTTAGAAGGGAAAGGTAGGGGAGGTATCCAGCCAGTGAAGGAGTTTGGGCTGGGAGGTAGGTGATTGAGGAGAAAGGACCTTCCATAAAAGGTACTCAGAAGGGCTTAGGCCTGTAGGAGAGCATGGGGTGGCTCAGAGGAAGGTAAGGGCAATGAGGAGATGCCCTTGGCAAAGCCAAGATAACCTGAGTTCAATGGAGAGCTTGGTGAGGGGTTATTTGATGAGTCCGTTGGCCCCTTTAACCTTTCCTGAGGCTTGTGGATAATAGGGGATGTGGAGCTTCTAAGAAATGTTGAGAGCTTACAACATGAGCTCCATGAGCCTGGAAGGGAAGGCTGGCCCATTGTCCATATGTATGGTCTTGGCAGGCCAAATCAAGGGATGATGTGGTCCAGGAGTACATGAGCCACCACATGTGCTGTTTCCCTGGATGTGGAGAAGGCTTCTATCCATCCTGTGAAGGTGTCAACAAGAGTTAGGAGATAATGGAGTTTGGCTGAAATCAATCTGCCAGTTGTCACTTCATTGGTGTCCTCAAAGTTGCTGCAGACAATGATGTATCTGGAAGACCCCTGCAGGTTGGCCTTGCCACAAGTCTGGCAGGAGGAATGAACCTGTGAAATACAAGCTTAAAGGTGGGTGAGGTCAAAGAGGGGCTCTAAGAAATGGAACAAAGTTTTGGAGCCTACATATAAAGTCTGGTGAATGTCTGAAATGATGGACAGTGCCTGGTCCTGAGGGAGGATGAGGCAGTTATTGAAGTAAAACCATCCATCCTTTGTCTGCATGGCCTCATTTTTTAAGAGTTTGTCAGTCTCCTCTGGTCAATAACAGGGCTGGTAAGAGGGTACCAAAAACAAAATATATTCTGTTGATCCAGAGGTGCTGAAGGCCTGTTGGTGGGCTACTGAGTTTGCCTTGGCATTGAATAAGGCCACTGGGTCCTTACAGGACTGGTTTCCCCTGCAGTGAATTATGGCTACTTCTCCAGTGAGCTGGAGGGCCTCCAATAGCTTGGCTATAAAGGGACCATTAACTATGGGAGTGCCTTTGGTAGTGAGGAAGTCCCTTTCCCTACAAAGGACAGATGGGTATGGGCTATTAAAAAGGCATATTTAGAGTCAGTATATATGTTAGCCCATTGACTCTTGGCTTCTTGGAGTGCTCTATTGAAGGTCATAATTTGGCCTTTTGTGAAGAGGTCCCCATTGGCAGTTGGGTCACTTCAATTGTTGTAGTGGAAGTTACCACTGCATATGCTGACTGGTGGTTTCCTGATCTGTCTATAAGAGAGCTTCCATCAACAAAGGTGGTAAGTTGGGCATTTTCAAGGGGTTGATGTAAGAGACCAGGCCGGGGTAAGCATAAGGCCTCTACAACCTCTGAGTAGGAGTGAGAGGAAGTACGAGAGGAAGAAGCGACAGAAAGGAGGATTGCAGGGTTTAGGGCAAGGATGAAGGTCAAGATAATTTGGGGGTTTTCTAGAAATAGTATGTGAAAGACTTGGACCTGTGACTGCCCAAGGAGGGCAAGAGATGAATGACTCATAACGTCTGAGAGACAGTGGGTGGAGTATACCATGATTGACTGGAACAGGGTGTGGAAAATGACAAATTTTAGAAAATGTGTCCAAACCTGGTCAATTTCAAGTTTTACAGAAAACAGGAATGTAGCCAGAAGTTTTCCTGTGTTCTGCCCAGTCTTGCAGCCACAAGGTCCCAAGTAAACACACAGACGCGTATATTAATTACAAACCAAATGGCCTATGGCTCAGGCTTCTTGCCAGCTAACTCTTACAACTTAACTCAACCCATGCAAATTAAGCTGTTTGCCATGTGTCTTTGTGGCATTGCCTGTGTTCCATTACATCTTGCTCCCCTGGCAGTGCTCATCATCCCTCTGACTCCACCTTTCTTCTCCTTGTCTCTCTGCTTTGATTCCCTACCTGGCTCTACTCTGCCTTGCCATAGGGCATAGTGGCTTCTTTATTAACCAATGGTAGCAACACATATTCACAGCATACAGAAAGACCATCTCATAGCCCTTCCCCTTTTCTGTCTAATCAAAAGGAAACTTTTTCTCATTTTAAACTAGTAAAATTACATATAACAAAACAGTTATCAAGCAAGAATTACAGTTACAATATCTAGTCTATTTGTATTTGGCAAAATTAAAGAAAATATTCTATCATTTATCCTATATTTGTGAGTGTAAAGTTTCATATCTAATTTATCTTTTATCCTTAACAAGGAAAACTGTTATTATAACTATCTAGTCCTCAACTCCATCAAAGGCCTCAGAAGGATATAATATTATCTGAGTAAATGGGAAGTGCATTATAAGCAACTTCCAAAATTCTAGAAATAACAGAGACATCTGGCTGCCTGGACAGTCACCCAAAGTTCCTCTGAATCATTGGGGAATGTATCTTTAGCCCACAGGCCTAGAGTCTCTGGCATACTTTTCAGTGAAGCAGGAAATTTCAAGGACTGTTCTGCCTAATTATGAAGTTCATCAGTCACTTTCCTGTGTTCTGCAGAATGTCTCACAGTTTCTTCTGCAAAGCATGATCCTGGAGGATCATCCCTCCTTGTTTTGGCAAAATTCAGTGGTCATTTTCCTATGGATCCTGCATGTGCAGTTTATACAACATACTCTCAAGCACTTCAGGCAAGAGCAGTTTCTTGTCCAAATCTTTTCCATATTGTAAACAAACTCCATAATGAGTTTCTTAACAATGCCCATCATCCTCTTTGAAGTAATTGGTGCTGCCAAGAACAGACATGTCTCACTGTCCAGAAAAGTCTAAGTTCTTAAAACATTTTAAATGCCATATTCTGTAAGTCTTTGAAGTGTTTGAAGATTACCTATGTGATTGAAATATGTTTGCATATCTAGCAAACCTAACTAACATGAATATAAGTTTGATTATTATAAATGACTATTAATTTATATTTCTTAACTATACATTATATTTTTAAATGAACTGTAAAAACATAATACCTTAAAAAAGAGTAGAAATATACATATAGTATAACAAAATTAACATTAAATTTGCATCAATAAGCCAAAATTCATACTAATGTAAACTATCTAAGATTAGTTGTTGGTTTTTTGGATTAAAGTAGATTTAATAATCTACTCTTTTATCCTATCATTTCTATATCATATTCTCTCTTCTTCTTTTAGAAAGAGATCTCTCAATTTAACTCCTTTGTTTAGCCTTTTTTTAAAACTATGACCAATAACAGTTTGTAACCAGCTCCCCTTAAAGGAAAACAAATATTCACAATTTTTGTAATATTTGGGCATAGTTTTGTAATTTGGGCATAGTTTTCTATACTACTTCCTGCTGATCGGGGGCACTGGTAACTGCTGTGGATATCACTCTGTATCAATAAAGCACTGATTGGCCGGTAGCCAGACAGGAAGTATAGGTGGGACTAACAGAGAAGAGAAGACAGGAAACAGGAAGGTGAAAGGGGAGACTGGCTGGAGCCGCCGAGAGGAGAAGAAAGATGTAAAGTACCGGTAAGCCACAAGCCACGTGGCAAAGTAGAGATTAATAGAAATGGGCTAAATATAAGAATAAGAGCTAGACAATGATAGGCCTGAGCTAATGGCCAAGCAGTTTAAATAATGTAAGCGTCTGTGTGTTTATTTTATGAATGGGTTCAGTCAGGGAACCAGCGACTGGCTGGACTTGGGAGCTGGAGAGAAGCTCTCCAGCAACAGGTAACCTTATGTGGATCCTGAGAAAATTTAGAATTATGGTCAAGTCCTTAGAGGAGTAGTCTGTCAGGTTTCATCATCTCAGCCATGTAGATGTAACCGTCTTATTAAATAAGAAACACAGAGCCAATGTAAAGATAAAAGCCCAAGAGTCAGAGCAAAGAGCCTTACCCTTCCTGCTTCAGTGATCCTCTTCAGCCAAGAGAGAGCTACTTCCTGTGTGTTGGTCTTCATATAGACTTTCTGTTCTGCCTTCTCATTGGTTGTAAACCCAACCACATGACCGCCTTGTCACTGCCTGTCTGTCTTACCAGGTCTTCTATGGTTGGTATTGAGATTAAAGGCATGTGTCTCCAATGCTGGCTGTATCCTTGAACACACAGAGATCTACCTAGCTCTGCCTACCAAGTGCTGGGATTAAAGGCGTGTACCACCACCACCCAGCTTTTGCTATGGCTCTAATAGCTCTGACTCCCGGGCAACTTTATTTATTAACATACAAATCACATTTTAGAACAAATGAAATATCAGTTGCCTTGAAGCTGTTCTGGATATTGAATCATCTGAAGACCTCTCAAGGGGTCTTCCCTGATGGAACCATATTAATCTGGAAGGAATTCACAGCTCCTCATCTTCTATGGAAACAAAAGCAGAGCCTCTTTTCCAAAGCAACATATCCTTAGACCCAAATTTTTAAGTCAAGGTACCTTTAAAATACACATATTGGTTTAACTTTGTAACCCCTACAATCAAATGACTCTTTGCAGTTAAAAACAAATCCCATAGACAATGCAATATTATACAGTATCCAGACTCTCTGTATAATTTCCATTGTTACATGGCTTTTTTTAAATTTCTTTTTAAAGGACTTTTTCTACCTTTTTTTTTCTCTCCCAAGCCTACCTATATTTTTAAACACACTGTTACCTACTTAGAGGTTTTTTTCCATCTGAATCTGTTTTATTTTGTACCTTTAATCCTTTCTTCACTGGAAGAGTTTTTAAATTGCTAAGCTGCACATCTTTGACTGCTGGTTCTGCCCCATTCAGCTTTTCAACAAGGCACAACAATGAGTTAAGCTTACCTTCCCAATTCTGGGAAGCAGTATTAAGTAGTGTAGAGCTGTGTTCTTAAGTCTGTAGCTGTGCTCTCAAGCGCACAGGGAGAGGCTAGGAGAATCCTCTCTGTATCATGGCCTGTGGGAGAGACTGTGGAAATCCACCATGCTGCTTAGCTTATGGCAGCTGGTGGACAGGTCCATCTCTGAGCTGCTGATGGCATGAGATTGTAAGACTAGGAAGCCCAGTGTAGCTTTGCTTCTGTGTGTTCAGAATCTACTTTAAGCTTTCTCAGGTCTGTGTGGATCCACACCAGACAGTAGGTGCCATTTGTAAACAGATAAATCTTTCCTGCCCACCAATACCCAAATAACCAGTCAGAGGCTTAATATTAATTACAAACCAAATGGCCTATGGCTCAGGCTTCTTGCCAGCTAACTCTTACAACTTAACTCAACCCATGCAAATTAAGCTGTTTGCCATGTGTCTTTGTGGCATTGTCTGTGTTCCATTACATCTTGCTCCCCTGGCAGTGCTCATCATCCCTCTGACTCCATCTTTCTTCTCCTTGTCTTTCTGCTTGGATTCCCCATCTGGCTCTATGCTGCCTTGCCATAAAGCATGGCACCTTCTTTATTAACCAATGGTAGCAACACATATTCACAGCATACAGAAAGACCATCCCACAGCACAGGAATGAGCTTATTTTGACCTTGCCACAAGATGGCTTTTAATCTTAAGATGAAGTCAGGTTGGCCCATCACTTAACCACAGAAGAAGAGTCTATAACCCCCTTTTTTGTATCCTTCTTGAGTCGAAAGCCAAAACCTCATGGCCAAAGCTTCCAAGTTCTTCTGTTTGCTGGGGCTGAAATATTGCCTTTTCCTTGAATTCAATTTGCATAAGTGTTCTCTTGTGTGGGTCTAGGGAGGCCTCAGTCCTTTTCCTTGAATTAATTTGCATAAGTGTTCTCTTGTGTGGGTCTAGGGAGGCCTCAGTCCTTTTCCTTTCACAGGTTTCAGGATTTGCTGTTAAGGTCTTGCCCTGAGGTCACCACTCCCTTTATTCCATTTAACACTGTGCTTTACTTTTAACTTTTAATCTCCTTGAGCGGTTAAGAGCACTGGCTGCTCTTCCAGAGGTCCTGAGTTCAATTCCCAGCAACCACATGGTGGCTTACAACCATCTGTAATGAGGTCTGGTGCGTTCTTCTGGTGTGCAGGCATACATGCAGGCAGAGCACTGTATACATAATAAATAAATCTTTAAAAAAAAAAAACAAGACTTGGCCCCAACATTACATTTTCTGGTGACAATGTAATTGAACAAGGGGGCCATGGTCCAGCAGTAGTAAGCAGCATAACTTGACAACTTAGACCACATGGTTCTGTCAAGGGTAGAAGGAAGGAGTTTGGAATTATTCTCCATGGCCAAAGAAAGTCACTGGCATATATCTGGGGTGCTCCTACATGGAGGCCCAGAGAGGCCATTGTGTAAACTGTGGAGGTGAAGCCTGGATTGCCTTGGAGAACCCAAAAGGTTAGAAATGGCAGAGTCATGAGATACCTGTGAAGTAAAGCTGTGAACAGGGAGTGGCAACAGCCTAAGAGAAAGAAATGTTTTGCAGTCAACAAAGCTTCAAGTAGTTGGGGATCTGAAAAGCATTTTGACATCAGACTTGGAGATACAGAGTTTGGAGTTGGCCAGCTGGTGGTTAGTATTGCTTTAGTCCAGTGTCTCCTCACTAGACTTCCTTTGACTCTCTGTTGGAATGGTAAAATATATCCTGTGCTTTTGTATGTTTGGAGTATGTGATCTGCTTTTTCATTTTGACTTTATAGGTGGTTACAGTTAAGAGACTGACATGAGTCTTGGAACAGACTTTGAACTTTGAACTTTTAGACAGATTTGGGATTGTGACAGACTATGGATGGGGACTTTTGAAGCTGGACTAAATGCAGTTTTGTGTTCTGATATGGCTACAAGTCTATGGGGACCAGGGAGTGGAATGAGGTGGTTTGAATAAAAATGGCCCCCATATGGTCATAGGGAGTGGCACTATTAGGATGTGTGGTCTTGTTGGAGGAAGTATGTCACTGGGATTTGAGATTTCCAATGCTCAAGTCAGACCCAGTGTCTTTCTCTTCCTGCTTCCTGCCTATCTAAATGTAGAACTCTCAGCTCTTTCTCCAGCATTATGTCTACCTGAATGGTGCCATGCTTCCTTCCAAGTCAATTCTAGCTTTGATTCTCAATGTTTCTGTGACTACCTTGTTAGTGTTGGCATTACAGACATGTCCTTCTATTACTAAAGCAAGTAACAAGCAAGATAAGGATTTTGATTAATTTTCATTTATGAAGAATTTTTAAAATTTATTAATTTTTTCATTGAATGTATTTTATTCATAGTCTTTCACCTCCCCAAATTCCTCCCAGATACTTCTATCCATCCAACTTCATGTTCTTTGTCTTAAGTAATCAAAGGATGAAAAAAGGAAAGAAAGAAAGAAACACACCAAACCAAACCAAAAAAAGAACACAAAAGCATGGTGACCACTTTGTGTTTGCAAAGTACCTCTGAGCATGAGGTCTGCCTGGAGTATGTTTGCTATGTACAATGTCACACCCTTAGAGAAAACAGAGTTTTTGTCTCTCAGCAGATATCAACCACAAATACCATCTGCATTACAGATAGGATTGTTGAGTCTACTTCCCCTTCTCTCTGGTGAAATCTTGTCTGCTTTGCAGTTGTGCACTTCTTGTACCTGCTTTTGCTGTTATTATGGCTTTATATCTGCATCAGTCTTGTGGCTGAAGAACACTTTTTGCTTGGAGTCATCCACCACTTTTGGCTCTTATACTCTTCCCATATCCACTTTATCATACATCCCCGAGCCTCAATGTGAGATGTTTGGTACCATGAATAGTAGTCAGTAGGGGTGAAGTTTCTTGTTGGGCACCAGCTAGATTTCTCCATGTCCAAGGCTATTAAGTACCCATTTTCTTTACCAATAGGATTTTTTTTTTTTTTGGTTTTTCGAGACAGGGTTTCTCTGTGTAGCTTTGCGCCTTTTCCTGGAACTCACTTGGTAGCCCAGGCTGGCCTCAAACTCACAGAGATCCACCTGCCTCTGCCTCCCAAGTGCTGGGATTAAAGGCGTGCGCCACCAATGCCCGGCCCTATAGGATCTTATTATCAGGTTGTGGATAATAACCAATAGGATTGGAAATAGTTCCTAATGTTTGAGGGCGTCTTGGTAAACCCTTTGCTTCAGCCATCGGAGCCCCAGGGATGGGGTAGCTGCCTCTTCTCTCACCCCCTTGCCAAACCACTAACTCCTGTGGCACCAGTGACCACTGGTGACATACACCCACACTGCACTGATTGGGAACAGGTAAGCCCCCATCTCCAGACTGGGCAGACCAGTTCTATAGCCCCTAGACCCCAGGGGCACATTCTGTGCCCCTCCCCACCCTCCACCCCCCAACCAGTGCAGCCCCAGAGACTGTGTAGCAGATTCTTCCCTGACTCCTGCTGCCAAACCAACCAACGTCTGCAACACCAGTGACCACTGGAGCCACAAACCCACCCTGCACCAATTGGGATCAGGCAAGGCCCTTTCTCCGGACTAGTCAGACCAGTTCTCTAGGCCCTAGGCCCTGAGGGCACATTCCATGCCCCTCCCCCTAGCCATTGGAGCACCAGTGACTGGACAGCTGCCTCTCCTCGCCTCCCCCAATCCCCCTCACCAAGCCAACCATACCCTGCTGCACCAATGACCACCAAAGCTATATGCCTGCCCTGCACCCATTGGGAACAGTGACCACCTGAGCCATAAGCCCAACCTGCACCAATTGGGAACAGTGACCACCAGAGCTATAAACCCCCTCCTGGACCAGTTGGGAAGAAGAACAACCACAGGAGCCAGAGATCCCACCTGGACCAATTGGAAGAAGAGTGACCTGGAGCCCCACCTGTTCTTATTAAAGGAAGAAATGGGTAGAAGGCAGTGTAAGAACACATGAAACAACATAAAGAGCAACACAGAACCACCAGAACCTAGTGATGCTACGACAACAAGACCTGAACATCCCAAAGCAGATGACCGAGAAGAAAACAACCTTAAAAACAACTTCAAGAAGGTGATAGAAGACTTAAAAAAGGAAATGAAAAATTCACTTAAAGAAATGGAGGGAAAGACACAAAAAAGTTGAAGGAAATCAAGAAATCCCTTGAAGAAGGTCAAGAAACCCAAGAAAAAACAATTGAACAGGTGAAGGAAACAGTTCAAGACATGAAAATTGAAATAGAAGCAATAAAGAAAACACAAACTAAGAGAATTCAGGGAATGGAAAATATGAGTAAATGAACAGAAACTACAGAGGCAAGTATAACCAACAGAATACAAGAAATGGAAAAGAGAATCTCAGACATTGAGGATACCATAAACAAGATAGATGCATTGGTCAAAGAAAATGTTAAATACAGAAAAATTTTAACACAAAACATGCAGGAAATCTGGGACACCATAAAAAGACCAAATGTAAGAATAATACGGCTAGAATCAGAGAAGAATTCCAGCTCAAAGGCACAGAAAATATATTCAGCAAAATTATAGAGGAAAACTTTCCCAACCTAAAGAAAGACATGCCTATGAAGGTACAAGAAGCATACAGAACACCAAATAGACTGGACCACACACACACACAAAAATCCTCTCGTCACATAATAGTCAAAACACTAAACATACAGAATAAAGAAAGAATATTAAGAGCAGTAAAGAAAAAGGGTCAAGTATCATGTAAAGGCAGACCCATCAGAATATCACCTGATTTCTCAATGGAAACTATGAATGCCAGCAGGTCTTAGACAGACGTTCTGCAGATACTAAGAAACCATGGATGCCAGCCCAGACTACTATACGCAGCAAAGCTTTCAATCATTTTAGATGGAGAAAACAAGATATTTCATGACAAAACCAGATTTAAACATTACATATCCACAAATCCACAGAAAGTACTAGAAGGAAAACTCCAACTTAAGGAAGCTAGCTGCAACCACCAAAACACAGGCAACAGATAACCTCACATCAACAAATGCCAAAGAAGGGAAATACACATACACTACCACCAAAAAATAGCACAATTAACAAACACTAATCACTAATATCAATTAATATCAATGGACTCAATTTGCCTATAAAAAGACACAGGCTAACAGAATGGATCTAAAAACAGGATCCATCCTTCTGCTGCATACAAGAAACACACCTCAACCTCAAAGACAGACATTACCTCATAGCAAAAGGTTGGGAAAAAACTTTCCAATCAAATGGACCTAAGAAACAAGCCGGTGTAGCTATCCTAATATCTAACAAAATAGACTTCAAACTAAAATCAATCAAAAGAGATGAAGAAGGGCATTTCATATTTATAACAGGAAAAATCCATCAAGAGGAAGTCTCAATTCTGAACATTTATGCTCCAAATACAAGGGTACCTACATTTGTAAAAGAAACACTACTAAAGCTCAAATCACACATCAATCCCCCCACACTAATAGTGGGAGACTTCAACACCCCACTCTCACCACTAGACCGATCTGCCAGACAGAAACTTAACAGAAATAAGGGAACTAACAGATGCTATGACTCAAATGGACATAACAGACATCTATAGAATATTTTACCCAAACACAAAAGAATATACATTCTTTTCAGCATCCCATGGAACCTTATCCAAAATTGACCACATACTCTGTAACAAAACAAATTTCAACAGATACAAAAAAATTGGAACAACCCCCTGTATCTTATCAGACCACCATGGCTTAAAGTTAGAATTTAACAACAACACAAAATGCAGAAAGCCAGATATTGGTGTAAATATTAAGGCCACTCCACGTAGTTAAAAGGAGATTTATTTAAAGGCATAACTCACAAATGAAGGAATAGGTAGATGATGGGTTCTGGAAGAGACGCAGCCCAGTCCGGCGGTGTTCTCTGGAGAACTTTCCTCGGTCTACCTCTCGCGTCCAGGTCCAGGAAACAAGAGAGCGCCGCACATCCCGGTCTCAGGTCTTCAGGCCCTCCCTTGGCCCCGCCTTGTAGGCGTCATAGTTACGGAAGCCTCATTGGGGGTTGGAACTTCCAGACCAAAGCTGGAGTGGCTACCCACTACATCTCCCCCTTTTTGTCTAAATAAGAAGGTTCTAACTTAATACAAGATTATATACAAAGGAATGGTTATCAAATATTGTCCAGGAGTAATGAAGGATAATGACCTAGATAAGATGGAACTACAATCAGTGCAAACAATATCAAGCAAGAAGCACATACTAAAATCCAGAGATATATAGAGCATAGGTAAATGGCATGTTACAAAGATCATTCCAAAAGGTGTCCTATCCTAAAGAACCTGAATCTAATACTTAATATGTTCTATCTAAGATATTATATATACTAAGTTGTAACTATAACTGCTAGTCTTCAATCCCATCAAAGACCTGAGAAGGAATATAATGGTACCTGAGAAATGGTAGATGGATGCAAGCAACTTTCGGGAATCTTGCAAGAGTAGACCAAGACAGCTGACAGCCTGGACAGTCACCTAATGTTTCTCAGCATTGTTGGTGCATTCAAATTGGCTACAGGCCCAAAGCATCTGACAGACCATTTTCAGAAGCAGGAATTCTGAAAGACCATCTTACCCTGTCTTGGCAGAGTACAGTGGTCGCTTTCCTTGTGTCCCGCTTGTCCAGAAAGGACAGCATTGCATTTGTACTGTCAGCAGTCGAGGCAAGGGCAGTTCTTTGCCCAGTAGGCCATTTTGTGCCAAGAAGACAAACTTCCAAATGGAAATGTCTTAGAAGCCCAACGTTCTCTCGGGATCAAATTGGTACTGCCAGGAGCAATTGTGTCTCATGTCAACAGAATTCTAAGTTATTTAAATGCCATATTCTCTAGGTCTATGAAGTATTTGAAGATTACCTGTCCATCTGACCTATGTATCTGTAAATCTGGATAACCTAACTAATGTAACTACAGAGATGACAAGCATAGGTGACTATAAATCTATAAGTCTTGTCTACCGAAATAAACTAAGGACTAAGGCTTCATGTAAACAAGGTAAACAGTCTATAAGCAAATGTACGGTAAAGGACGATGACTTCAAAATTGTGACAATACACAAGATATTTATAACAGAGGTAGGAATGTATAGTGCAATATGCAATATGACAATAATCTTAAATATATATCAATATACAGAATATCCTAAATAGAAGTAGAACATACATAAAGTATGACAGATATAAATTTACATTTGCATCAATATACAAATATTTCAAATAAGAGTAGAAATATATGTACATTATAACAAATTTAGTTCTGTATTTGTATCAATATACAAATTATCTTAAACAGGAATATAAAAATAGTTTACATTTGTATCAACATATAAGGATCCATAACAGTGCAAATTACACTGCAAATTATCTAAGGCTGCTATTTTACTAAATTTGTTTACTAGTATATGCAATAATCTACCATAATATCTTATACCTATCCATTCCATTTCTTCTTTTCCTGTTTTTTTTTTTTTGAGAATACGGAGTCTAATATTTTCTTCCATCCCCAACCCTATAACCATCATCCATAACCCTGAGAAATATGAAACCTTAGGGAGAAGGGGCGTCATTTTCTTAGAATTGCTTTCTGCTGTTTAGGGGGTGATGGTATCTCTGTTGGGTACTGTGAGAGAGCTCAGACAGTTAAATCTCAGTTAGACTAACTGTAGGTTCCGCAGCAAGTCTTAGAGTAATGAGTAAGATTGATAGAAATTCTGGTAAGAAGTGTAGTATGATGATGATTACCATGGCATCATTCTGGATTGGATAGAGTTGTTGGGGCCCCATCTTCTTTCTGGAGACTTCAGAGATTGCTATTGGAAAAACTTATTTGTTATCAAAATGGAAAGTTTGGATTTAAAGAGGACAGAACATGTAAGAAAGGATTCTGAGAAATCAAGAGTAAGCATGGAGAGAATTAGAATCTTGAAGACAATGGTTCCTTTTTATTGGTTTTCTTCTGTCCCACATCAGAGGGCTCTTCTGATATGGGACTGAAGAATCTCTCAACCTTTTCTTTTAGCAATATGCTTGGGTGTAGAGAAGGAGTGAGCCCATTCCATCTCCAAAGCCAGCTTGGCTTATAATTGAATTGGAACCATGACTTTTCTAGATTGATAGAGATATAGACGTTAGACAGTGAGATTTTTACCCTGTGTAGATTGGTACCAATAGATTCTTTCTTTCTGCTGTAAACATCTGGATATCCAAGGCCTTATGATTTCTGGAAGATGGGTATTTCCATTATCCTGGAAAGACAAAAACAGAACCCTACCCCAACTTTTGGTTATTAAATTTTTCTTATGACTTGTAGAGATGTCACATTGGTGGATGATCTTTTACTTCTCCTCATCAAGGGGTTTCTCCTGTTTGAATCGAATTTTTATTAATTTTGTTGGTATCCATAGCTTTTCTTCTCCTGGAGAAACAAAAGCAAAACCCCTTCCCCAACGTAGAACATATCCAGGTTTCCATTCTGAGGTCAGCACTTGAAATAAACTGGTTGGTTTAGCTCAGGAGTTTTGTCTGTCGTCCAATGTCTCTCCGCAGCTGTTGTTCCTTTCTCATCAGGATTGAGAAAATTCAAGGTTAATAAAGCATTATGCAATCTATTTCTAGGAGTCATTGTTACCTGTTGCTGTTTATTTAGCATCTCCTTTAAAGTTCGATTGGATCTTTCTATGACTGCTTGGCCTGTGGGATTGTGTGGTATACCTGTAACATGCTTTATATTGTAATAAGCAAAGAATTGTCTCATTTTATTGGAGACATATGCTGGGGCATTGTCTGTCTTAATTTGTACAGGTATTCCCATGATGGCCATAACTTCTAATAGGTGTGTAATCACAGAATCAGCCTTTTCAGAACTCATAGGTGTTGCCCATTGAAATCCTGAATAGGTGTCAATGGTATGATGTACATACTTTAATCTTCCAAATTCTGCGAAATGAAACACATCCATCTGCCAAATTTCATTTCTTTGGATACCTTTTGGATTGCTCCCTGCAGGTAATGGAGTTTGGTTATAGATGAGACAAGTAGGACATTTTTTCACAATATCCTTGGCCTGTTGCCAAGTGATGGAGAAATCCTTCTTCAAACCTTTGGTATTTACATGGTATTTTTT
>CABHPR010134535.1:2986-21940 GCA_902168415.1 Peromyscus melanophrys | reverse complement strand
TTGATGACTATTTATAATTTTAACACTGACAGATGATGAGTGATTTGCTCAATATTGAGTTGCTGGAGAGCAAGACGGCCTTAAACCCTGTGTTCTCTGAGTCTATTGTTCTGAGGATGTTGGAAGATATTACCAGTGAGTCTTCCCAGCCTTCACCCAGTTCTCTGGGTTCTTCACCACCCACCCTTAGGGATGGGACTCAGTGCCACGCTACATCCACAAAGTCTACCCTGTGCATGTCCATCAAGGCTGACGGACAGGGAGAATGAAGACGGACAACTGGACGTTCAGTTTTGTGGGTTAAACAAAACTCCGTGGGAGCCACATCGCAAGATTCTTGCTCTTGAGGTCACTAACGACAGTTTAAGTGGAGGATTTGGAGTTCATTACTTTCTTCTAAGAAGTAAACTTCACATTGTAAATCTGACTTCCTGTTTCCCTGCGCTGCTCCTTGTCATTTCTCCCAGGCCTCGTCTAAAGAAGCCGTTGGAGGAGACAGAGATGGCTATGAGCAGCCTGTGGTGGAGTGTGAAGGAAGTCAGTTTTTCTTACATAGTACTTCTAGAGGATGGGTGACCAGAGGAGGGGACATATCACAGCCTGGGTTGCTATTAGATTGTAGGTCACGTCTTGGGCACAAAGATGATGCAATTGTGTTCATGTGGTTTAAGTTGGAAGGGTTTCCCCAGTGCCCTGCCATTAAGAGGCTATTAGGTAGGGAGTTGCCCCTCCCCCCACCCCTTCAGAGCCCCTCCTCTGCAGGTGGGCGCACATACTTCTCCGTCTGTCATGGGGGAGAATGGGAGGGGGTGCAAGTTCCTTTCCTGTAGGTGGAGACTCTCAGCACTTACATGGAGTTGTTATAGTTTGACACAATTCCAGGAGATTCTCCTGGGGTGGGGTTTTGAAAACAAGGGTTGTTCAGATTGCAGAAAATCCCCTGGAGCCATGGTAACATTCCTGCTGAAGGCATCGCCTTGTTGGGAAAATGGCCTAAAGACAGAAAGTGAAGACGAGAAGGAATCAGTCACAGAGGTCAAATAGGAAAGCATCTGGTACTCGGCTTTTCCGCTTGTTTATGAAGCAGGAGCATCTAATATAGGCTCGGGCTTGTGCTGTGTTCCATGGTAGATAAGGAGACAGATGAATGTTCTAGAGCAGCAGCTCTCAACCTGTAGGATGTGACCCCTTTGGTGTTGGGCAGTCCTTTCACAGGGGTCACCTAAGACCACAGGAAAACACAGATATTTACAGTAAAATTCATAACAGTAGCAAAATTACACTTATGAAGTAGCCATGAAATAATTGTATGGTTGGGGGAATCACCACAACATGAGGAACTGTATTAAAGGGTCGTAGTGTCAGGAAGGTTGGAAACCCCTGTCCGAGGGGCTTAGATGGACATGTGGAGGGGAACTGAGGCTGGAAAATAAGTTTCTGGAGGAGGGCAAGGAGGCGGTGAGTTGGCTCAGGGAGGGTCAGAGGCTGCTGGTGATGACAGGGGACAGGCCTGTTGAGTTCTTTGCATGGCAGGCGTGGAGGCTGTGTACTCCTGGGAGTGACAGAAAGAAGCAAGAGTTTGCTGGACAAGAGGTAGCCAGAGCAGTGGAGGTTAGAAACTCAAGGGCAGGGAATGTAGCCACTTTCATAACTCTTGAGGCGTCCATGTCACCTGCCTAGAAGGAGAAGTCATCATCCTGGCCAGAAACCACCACAGGGGACCTCCCAAGAAGGCTGCTCTGCATACAAAGCAGGCTCTCACGAGGCTTGGCGATACCTTGAAGCTCCAGGGAATAATATTTATTAAAGTGTGATCTGTACTGTCCCTTCTCATTCCCCACCCCCCCCCCCAGCACCATGTAAAACAAATCCCCTAAATCAGTCGTGATAAAAAATAAGTTGGGTGGTAGTGATGCACACCTTTAATCCTAGCACTTGGGAGGCAGAGGCAGGCAGATCTCTGTGAGTTTGAGGCCAGCCTGGTCTCCAGAGTGAATTCTAGAATAGCCAGGGCTACACAGAAAAACCCTGTCTCGAAAAACCAAAAAAAAAAAAAAAAAAAAAAGACCTAAATTTGTAATATAGCTAAGTTTAGAAAACAACAAAACAATAAAAAATTATACACACACAATAAAACATATAAAATACATACAAAACAATAAAAAATAAACATATGAAATATATACTCAGGGATATGTTTGACTCCCAGAACTGCAGAATGAAAGAAATTAATAAGCAAACAGTTCATTCTTTCAACACACCACTACAACCAAGATTGCACACATTTTAAGATACTAGAACTTGTGCAGCTTTGATGAACCTGGTTTACACATCAAAGCCTCTGAAATGTTAACAGAGGTGATACCCCCATTCCAAGCCCAGAGCTTCCTAAAGGGAAGGACAGCCCAGGTCTTCTGCAGCCATACTCACATTGATGCTGACTGTAGAGTGGGTTGGCATTCCTCAGCCAGATTAACACCAAAAACAAAGACAAAGGCCACACGAGTTCCACCACAAAGCGAATCTGGAAAAAGAGAATAAAAAGAGAAAGATCAAGGGTACTGAGAGATTTGGGGAGATACAGCCAGACGAGAGAGGCCTTCCTCTGTACACTGTCAGAGCACCAGGACTAGGCTGTGCTACAATCACACCCCATCTAACACTTTGGGCAACAGTGGCTCACATACCCCACAGCGGCCCCATAAGTCATGATGGATCCAAAACATCCCTGTTACTGTCTTAACATTGTAGGGTCTGTGCTGATGTCTCATCACCTAAAACTATAGCACTTACAATTACATATAGCAATGCTACTCGATAACAACAATGTGACTGCTACAGGTGTGTATATTTACTGTGTTTAAATCATTAATTGAGAGAAAAGTCTATTCATAAAAAACAAACTAACAAAAAGCCCATAAGTTTGAAGCGAAGTGTGATGGCACGTGTCTATAATGGCAGCATTTGGGAGGAGTTCAAGGCCAGCCCTGATGACATGGCAACTTTGAGACTACCCTGTCTCAGAAACAACAATCCTTTGTAAGAAGTTGACTGTTGTAAAACCAGCAGCAGCCCCATGCATCCTGTGTTTACTGTCTCCCGCTGCATCATTTATCTTCGCCTTGATTTAATCTTGTGTTTATGATGGCTCTAGGAGCAATAGACTACACTATGCATAAATATGCATAAATACCGTAGAGCTATGTTGCATGGGTGTGTAGTGGGCTCTGCTGGGTAGGTCTTTGTCAGTACACTTTACAAGGTGCAAAAGGTGATGAAATGACCTAATAAGGCACTTCCCAGAATCAGTCCCATTGTTAAGAGTAGCCTGACTATTTACCTGAAGAACTTCCTTCTTTTTACCTTTTTACCTTTTTACCTTCTATTTACCTTACTCCTCCACCACCTCCTGCCTGATTCATTACGTCAGCCAGATTCTGTGTCCCTCTGCGTTCTATCTGCATCTGTTCCTGAAACTGCCTCCACACGAGGCTGAGACGAAGGATCTCAGGGCTTGAAGATGTGACTGTGTACATGGATGCAGATTTTTTTTTCCTTTTGGGTTTTTGAGGCAGAGTTTCTCTGTGAACCCCCAGCTGTCCTGGAACTCATTCTGTAGACCAGGCTGGCCTCAAACTCAGAGATCTGCCTGTATCTGCCTCCTAAATGCTTGGATTAAAGGCATGTACCACCACCAACTGGCTATGCATGAAGATTCTAATAAGCTCCTGGGTAATGCTGGTGCCTCAGACTGCAAAGATCTCATAATCTCTCATTCTGTGAATGAGCAAAGAGACCTACAGAGGACAGGTGACTTATACAGTGTCACAACAGGAAGTAAAATCCAGCCTCCTGCCTGCCGGGCCATCGCTCTTCCCACACCGTCCCATGGCTTTGCCACCTTCTAGTGCATGGTAGACCTTGCCTGAAGGTGGTCATTGAATTAATGAATGAACTAGGGAGTAAATGACTCTGAAATACTGTGCCCCAAAGCAAAGTCAACAGAAATCCAGTTAGTCAGCATTTTTTCCTTCAACAAGATCTGTGGTTTGAGGGAGGCAGACATACTACCATGGCTCCTCCTCCTTTCCCCCAACCAGAAGAGGCAGCCGATCTCAAGCTATCCCAGAGAGCTGGTATATAGAGAGAGGCTTGCTTTAGAGTTAGAGTTCTCCTGACTCCAAAAGAAGAGGCACCTGACGGCGGTACTCACATCCCAACACTACGCAGTGGGAGGGCTGAGACGTGGACTTACGGAGGAGAAGAGGGAGGGGGAATGTGAATTAGGGAATTAGACATGAAGGAGACATCCTAGCAGGCCGATGCTCGATAAATGCTTGTTCCCTGCCTGCTGGTAAGGAAAAACCACATGCTGCTTAAAATAAAAACAAAAACCCCAGAAGTTTGGTGGCAACCCAGTTCTGACATACCTGAAAACTGGTGGTAGAAATAGATCACATGAAGCTGGGCGGTGGTGACGCACTCCTTTAACTGTACACAGCGGGAGGCAGAGGCAGGCAGATCTCAGCGAGTTCGAGGCCAGCCTGGCCTACAAATCAAGTTCCAGGACAGCCAGGACCGTTACACAGAGAAACCCTGTCTTGAAAAAAAAAAAACAAACAAACAAAAACAAAACAAAACAAAAAAAGAAAATAGATCACATGTTTAAAAAAAAAGCGATGTTTACAGGTACATGGTAACTCTTTAAAAAGACTGTACTCAGCACATAACCAGGGAGGAAATGTTAGAGGAAACATACTAATACAGCAAGAAGACAGAACGGTAGGTTTCCCTTAATGTGTTCGGTTTTCACGGCTTTCCTAGCTACCTCTTTTCCTACAAAGTGACAAAACACCAATATTGGGCAATTCCCACCTGGTGTTTAAGGAGACTGCTCCCAGGAACACTTGCTAGCAGTTAGAACGGTTGGTAATTGCCCACAGGGTATGCAACATCCAGAGCCTCCCTGGCCTAATCCCCTGCCAACCCCCATCACTTTTCCTATCTCTCTCGGTCCCTAGACCAACACTCATGGGCCCATCTGCCTCCACTGTGACTCCAGCATCCCATACAAGGCAGAATTCATAGATGTCCCCATCACATTTTTGTGGAATGAGAAGTTTTAGTCAAGGGTCTTGGGTGCTTCTCTGGAAAGCTGGAGTTGACACAGGGACTCAGGCCATCAACAGTCAAAAGACTTAATACACTGCACCCCACAAAGGCATGTATACCAGCTTCTCTCTCACCTCTCTCCCAGATCGTCCTGTAAGGACGGTGGGGGAACGGGTTTGACAAGATGGCATTGTGACAGGTGCAAGGGATGAGACTGGAAGTCGCTCTCACCTAGGAAAGGAGACAACCAGTCCAGAGTCTGTGCACTTGACTCCTGAGGCAACAGTTCGTACTGTTGGCTCTCTACCAAAGAGATTACAGCCTGCTTGCCATGTGTCAGCCCATCAGTGGTCTGGGATGCTAAATGCCACTCTGGGAAGGGCAATGTGAGACTGTGAAGATTTGGGTTTGCTTAATTCCTGAGTCTCAGTTTTCTCATCTCTGAAATGGGGATGCTGTTTTGTCCTATAGTATAATGAGAATTAAGAAGAGACTACTTTGGGGCCAAGTACTGGGGTTCACACTGGGAAACCCTCCTAACCTCTCTGTGACACAGGGGCTCATCTGTGTAAAAGGAATGGTACCAAGTCCTGTCTCCCAGAGCCACTGTGATAATGACAGAAAGCTGAGCTTGGCCCAAGGACCACTTACTATTGTGTCTTAAAGTCATCACAAAGGCCACAGGGGCACAGTGGGAGATACCAAGTTATAGACAGATGATTAAATAAATACAATGAAAATGAACAGCAGTCTCGTAGCCCCTCCCCCCCACATTCATGTCTCCTCCCTTTATGGCAGTGGTTCTCAACCTGTGGGTTGTAACCCCTTTGGGGGTCACATATCAGATATTCTGCACATCAGAGATTTACATTATGATTCATGTGTAGCAAAATTACAGTTCTGAAGTAGCAAGGACATAATTTTATGGTTGGAGGTCACCACAATATGAGGAACTGTATTAAAGAGTTGCAGCATTAGGAAGGTTGAGAATACTGCTTTATAGTTCAGTTTGGAAGCATGGGGTCCCCTGAGAAACTGACCACACACTGTCCTCTCCTCCATACTTTAAGAAAAGCTTGGATGTGTAAGGTCATGGTCATGGGGGGAGGGGCCTATTTTGCCTTCCTGCCCCGAGGAAGAGGATTCTAAACTCACGCTAGTACATCTCATCTGTCTAGGAAATGCTGCTCACAAGTTTTGGGGTTTGTTTCGTTTTTGTTGTGAAAATGTTTTCTTGTTTGTAACACTGTGCAGTGTCGTGATACTTGGACCTTTTCTACGCTTATTTTTATTTTTTGCATGTGTGTGAGTGTGGTATGTGTGTGTGTTTGTATGTTCCTATGTGTGCAGGTGTGTGTTAGCATATTTCTGTGTATGAGTACGTGTGTGAGTGAGTGTGTGTGTGTGTGTGTGTGTGTGTGTGTGTGTGTGTGTGTGTAAGCCCCAGGCTGACACTGGGTGTCTTCCTAGTGTTCTCCACTTTATTAACTGAGGCCAAGGTTTTCACTTTCTGAACGCAGAGTCCCTTGTTTCAGTGAGTCTGACTGGGCCAGCTTGCTCCCGGGATCTCATGTCTCCACCTCCCTGGAGCTGAGAAGACAGGCAAAAATCACCAGTCCACTCGGGTTTCAGGTGGGTTCTAGGGCCCAGAACTCTGATCCCTACACTTGCATGGCAAGTGCTTCAGCTGCTGAGCCGGCTCCCAATTGTATTTGTGTTCATTTTTTAAGTTAGCATACCAAGTAATGGGATTACATCGTTCTCATACATGTCATTATCCTTCCTTCTAATTTGTCCCCGTTCCGGACTACCCTGCAGGCCTGCCTCTGCCCCAATGGTTCCCCTCCTCTCTCCAAACAGCCCCCTTTTTGCTTGCTATTACCCTCTCTCTCCCTTTTCCCTTGAGATCTTTTCCCATTCTGTATTTGGGCATGGCTGGTCTGTGAAGTCGTCATGATTGAAGTCCTCTATCAGGGGAAGCAGGGGAGAACCCTCCTCACTCCTTGAGACTGCGCTCTTCCTCATGTCTCTGAATTTGGGCTGCTGTTCTCTCCACATGACCCAGGCCCCTCCAACGACCAGCCTCCCTCAGTAGCCCTTACACAGCTGCAAGCTGCACTCATGGGCATCTCAAGCCACGTCCAGAGGGACATCAGAATCTCCCCCAACTTTTTTAGGTAATTCCAGTAGCCAGACAAGGCTGAGAACCCCCATCCCAGCATAGCTGGCCGTCTTTAAGAAGCATTGGGGAAGCTGATATTTTTCCTCTGCATGCAATCTGGATCAGCCGCCCTTACAGGCCACTCTCTGCACAGAGACCACCTGTCGTTCTTTCTCCACCTCGCAGAGGCAGGTGGGTCCTCCCAGCAGCCTCTTCCCCTCCCCCAGAATCAGTACCACCAGCCCAGAAGGGCATTGTGGCCCTCGCAGCTCAAGTGTACACAGGCATGCCCTAGGGAGAAATTCCACATTGTAATAAAAACATGTCTCCAGAGTCGTCCCCCCTCCTCGACTTTAAGCATGTCTGTAACTTTAATTAAGCCCAGCCTAAGCTCAGAAGCACCACCACCCCCATGGAATTTTTTTTTTTTTGAACTATACTGGTATTTCCTTATTCCTTCTCCCCTCCCCCTCTTTACCATTCAGTCTATGTGGGGGAGGAAGGGTTCCTGGGGAGGGCAGAGTCCTGCTTGTTGTTTTAAAACAGCCAGTTAGGTTTTTCTCCCTTCCCTCTCTGTTTTCAATTTAAAAGGGAGGGAGCCAGAGCTTGAGAGCAACAGCGCTGATCCTCCCTTCTGGGCTGAGAATCCAGAAGGGACTCAACCCTGGCCCAATGCCACCCACAGTCTGGCGCACTTGGAGCTGGTGCCCAGCCTCCCAGCACCCCATGCTCTCTTCTCCTAATGCTGGGCCCAGCACTCATGGCCACGGTGATACCAGACACGAGCCTCTAGAGTTTAGGAAGTGAACTCCTGTTTTTATAAGTCCTCAGGCCTTCACCAAACATCCTGTCCTCCCCCGGAAGTGGGGACCTGGGGACACCAAGGCATTTTAGGATATGCAGCTGGAGCTCGGGGGCAAGAAAAAGCAACATTAATATGCTTTACAATCCTCTCAACCCACAAGGGCAGATACGATCTTGGGCAGTGTCTTCCGGAGGCAGGCGTGTGAGGGTTAAACTCCCAAGAAATGTCCTCTGAGCTCCTGGGTCCCTTCCCCCAACCCCAGGCTTCTTTCTACTCCACTACTGGAGTCTCCATTCTGCTTAGGAATCCTGTGTGACAGCCTCCTCCTGCCTGACTCCAAATTCCATCAGGGCAAAGGCTGTGCTCAGCTCTCCTTCATCCAGATCAAACATACACTCAGGCTACATATCCAATCTGAGTTTATGTCTACTGTCCTGGTGGGGGAGAAATTACCCAGTCACTCTCTCTTGGTGACATCTGTGCCTTGTCTGCTAGTCAGGGCAGTGGAGGTTAATGACCATGGCTGCTATCCCGAAGTCACACACGGTTTAATCCCAGGTCTAGATCCAGCTCATCCTAACCCTTCTGAAGCTTCGGTCACCTCAGTGGTACTCGCAGGAGTAACTGGCGCCTCTCTGTCCTTGCACTGCTCTGTGGGTTAAATGGTGAAAAGCATTTAGTACAACACCAGGTACTTCGCAACATCAAACAAGCACTAACAGGAGATGGGAAATGAAGGGAAGGGAGCCGGCACCTGAAGACTCCTACCTGCATCTTGAGGGGGTGAAAGAGGAGGGATGGGGAACCTGGGTATCTGTCTGTTCTCACTTGTGATCTGCTCACAGTAGTAAACACCTAACTTGTAAAAGTCTGAGGAATGGCTGCGTTATGGGCTGCCATGCTGCACTTAATGCAGAGTTATCATTTTCTAGAGGTGGCCCTTTCCAGAAGATCCAAATGCCTTGAAAGGAGCCACAGACCCTTTCAAAGAGCTACTGGGGGATTAGGAAAATGCTCTCATCTTGCCCAGACATCCTGGATACATTGGTTATCCAGAGGCACAGGGGCAAGCTGTTTCCAGGCCATGAAGGCGATATCAATGCGCAGGCGGGGCCCGGGCTTAAGTGAGACAGGGCTCACAGCATGAATGGCTCCATCCCCTGGGGAACACACAGTGAGGGAGAAAGTCCCCATCCCCCAACAGGGATACATTTGCCAATGCGAGGGGAAGGGATAGAGATGGTAAACCTTCCTGAGCCAATCCTGTCTCTGGAAAACCGAGTTGGCTTGCCACATCAATGGGAGCCTTGCTGGCCAGCAGTCATGGTGCTAGGGGAGGGGAGGAGAGGAGGTGGGGGGAGGGGCGCAGTGGTGGCGCAGCGGGGGCATATTGGATTTCCTTGGCAATCCATAGAGTATTTGCACCCCGAGAGCAGAGACTGAATTGTCTCATTTATCACTGTGAACTTAGCACCTGGCACACTGCCCGGTGACTATTATTTCTTGACTGAATGAATGAGTGAACCCGATGAAGTTAACAATGAGTGTTGCTCAGGTTTTGACGGCATTTTCATTCAGGAAGGGAAATTTCTGGAAGGGACGGAGCCTTTGGTTACTGTCAGCACTTGGTCCCTGGGGGTCCCAAATAACCTCCAGGCTAATTTGAAATGACACTAGCCTTGATAAGGAAAAGCAGCGGTAGGACAATGGTGTCCCCAGGGTGAGCTTGGCCTCTCCCTCCAGCCACACCTAGGCCTTTGAAGCATCTGTGTGATGTCCCTTGCTTCTTCATATGTGAGTTAAAAAGCTATCGTACCTCAACCCTAAAGTCACCAGCCGGGGTTCCTTCCTCATGGGTCTGGGCCTGTGGCGCCTCAGAAACCCTGATTTCAGCTCCACAGATCTCTGGTCTCAGTTACATCTTAGCAATTCCTCCTCCTTCCCTAGACTTTCTCTCCTGAGTGTGGCATCTCCTGCCTCCACATCCCTTAGGGTTTTCCTCTCCTCTCTCAGCTGCTAGCTCTGTGACTAGCTGACACACGTCCATGCTCATCTCTCTCTGACCAAATCTGCCTGAGGCACGCACACAGGTCTTCACACGCCCCACCACCTGGTCCCATT
This sequence comes from Peromyscus melanophrys, assembly GCA_902168415.1. NCBI lineage: Eukaryota > Metazoa > Chordata > Mammalia > Rodentia > Cricetidae > Peromyscus > Peromyscus melanophrys. Next base: position 11,741 of record CABHPR010134535.1, on the reverse strand, counting down.
TCTTCCCTGATACCCAGGAAAGCCCTGCTTGGCCCACAGAAACCCACCCCAAACCCTCCTCTTCTTTGCCATGTCCTCTTCATGAGGTCCAGCTTTCTTCCCTTTTAGTGAAGTGTTAAATGCATGTTTGTATGTGTGTGCACATGAGTGTGTCAGGGTGCAGGTGTGTGTGGAGGCCAGAGGTCAGCAAGGGGTGTTGTCCTCTGTTCTAATCTCAGCCCACCCTACCCAGGCTCCTGAAGTCATTCCTCGTTTCTAGAACTCTGCAAGGCACTGGGACAGCCATTCTTTCCTACCTTCTTTTCTTCTTCCTCTTCCTTCTTCTCCTCTGTCTCTCTCTGTGTGTCTGTCTCTGTCTCTTGTCTCTCTCTCTCTGTCGCTGTCTCTGTCTCTCTCTGTCTCTCTGTCTCTCTCTCTCTGTCTCTCTCTCTCTCTCTCTCTGTTTCTCTCTCTCAGCAGGATCTCATTTATCCCAGACTGGCTTTGAACTCACTCACTGTATAACCAAGGCTGACCTTGAGTTTCTGACCCTTTTGCCAGGTATGTACCATCATGCCCAGTTTATGTGGCCTTAGGGAGCAAACCCAGGGCTTGGTGTATGCCCAGCAAGCACTCCACCAACTGGAGTACATTCTCAGTGCCATTTCTTTATGGATATGTATTTATTTCTATCCCTTCACAGAAAAACCACAGAGGAGCTGTTTGCAGTGGCCCTGGAGGGGCTCTGATCATCCTCAGCGTTCACCTGCATTTCTCCTGGGATATTCAGCCTGCATTACTTTCTGTTACTCTGGGTTCTCAAAATATACTTCAGGTTTTCCCAGCTATCATAGAAACCAGTTCAGAGGGAACACATACCGTATGCCTTTAAATCCTTAGTCTAGCCCACTAAAGGGGTTTGGGAGAATCCGTGGTTAGTAACAGGGTGGCACTCATGGGACCTCTAACAGCCGCTGGAAGGTGCAAGGTTATTTTTCTCCACCATAAAGACAGAAACATCGTGCTCAGCGACACTGTGATGACCGACTCAGGGAATCGCGTCCCGATTCCTGCAATGCTCATGTGTGAAGACATCCCACTCTCTAGCGTGAGGAGATTGCTCTTACTGAGCTGCCAAGCCAGTCAAAGCCTTCTTGTCTTCCTTTGGGTTGGTTTTTCAGGGTTTAGGATGCTTCCCCTGTGTAGTGAGAACTGGACCAGCAGATATCAAAGTGGGAGGGGGTTGGGGGTCGCAGTGGATTCCTCTGCTGGGCGGAGGACAGGATATTTTTCATACCGTCAAGGGCAAGAGAAGCATGTCACCCTGTGGAGGGCACTTGTTCAGAGAGGCTCACAGAGCAGCTGAAGGTGGCCTCAGAGCTAAAGGGCAACCAGCTTTCGGCCCCTCCTCCGTTCTTCCTCCTCACACCCCACCTCCACCCACCCCATGTTGTTACCTTTTGTCTCTTCCTCAGGGTCCAGTTCTTCCAAAGCAAAAGCTGTATCTGTCTGAGAAAGCCCATGCTGCTGCCAACCCCGGGACCAGGGGATCACTGTGAGCCTCGGACACAAAGGCCACTGGACCGCCTCCAGCTCAGGCTGCTGTGTCCTTCTGGTGATTAAAGGCCGCTTTTCCCCTTCAAGCATAATCCCTTCTAATTACCTGTAAGCCCTTTGTCAGGGAAAGGAGGCAGGCCATGGCTCCTTTTCAGAGGGAGAAAAGTCCCAACTAAATACACAAGTGCCGAGCACTGAGGCTACAGAGATGGGACATTCAATGGGAGGCCAAGAGCCTCAGGTACCCTCCTCCATCAGACATCAGAGGGGCTCCTGGCATTTCTGAGGAAGATGCCTTCACTCTCTCTGAACGTTAAGTTTGGGACAATTCCATTTGCTCACCCAGAGGCTGGACATTTGCCCCCCAGTGACCTAACATAGGCCAGCATCCTGGATTTGACTGTTTCCCCCTTAATGAGTTGGAACTAAAGTGACCCCTTCTTTTTCAGCCCTTTGTTTTGCAATATAATAACTTCAAGTCTGATCAACCAGTCCTGGCTACCTGGAGTAATCCAAACTCAGCAGGACAGGAGCAATGTCTGCCACGGGCTTGGACAAGGTACTTACCACCATTCCAGCTCAGCAGGGTGTTGCCAGATAGACTGACCACTGGGTGATCAAGTTATCAAGCTGGGATGCCAAGGATACCCCAAACGTGTCTCTTTTGTACTTCCCCATGGAAGTTTTGCCTCTGATTCCTCAAATCTCAGGAATATGTTCTCTTTGAATAGTCCTAAACATTATGTCTAGGAAGGAGACCACGGAGTAGGGTGGATACTGACTTGATGGCATTCATGGTCTGTTTGTAAACGTGGGATGTAAACTTGGAATGTATGAGAGCAGCTGTGGGGGTTGACTGGCTGTGCTTGGCAAAGCTTCCAATAACAGAGAGGGGTTCTGTTTTGAGTGTTTGAAAGGTTCCTTGGAGGCAGTGGCATTTAATATAGGGCTCTGACCAATATAATATACGTACATTTAGGACGTGGTGTAACTGTAAACTGCCTTTGCATATCTTGCTTTATCATCATCACAGTCTTGTAGCTGTCTGCTTTGTTATACAGAGAGGCAGTCTGAAGCCTCATGAAATAAGTCCTTCGCTAGTTGTCACACATGATAATACTGGGTTATTGAACTAAGTAGCTTACTAAAACGCCATGGAAAGACAGGGAGGCAGGAATATCTTATCCTGTTGAGGAAACCACAAGTTATAAGGATGGCTCCAGTGGGATACGGATGGGAGATACTGGAAGAAGAGGTTATAAAAGGGAGACAGAGACCAGACTCAGAAACTCATGCTGATGACTGATTCCATCGAGATTAAATGAGCAACCATGAAATGATCTCTGAGCGGCTCCCAAGTGCAGGGCACCCCTAAACAGAAGCAAGCTCTGGACAGAGTCATTAAGCACTTCTTACATGGGCAAGTGTGCGGTTTTTATCATCCAGGAAAAGATAAAATACTCTAAGCCAATGCCTACCAGAGACAGCTACGTGGGGCAGGCTGCCTGAGAGAAAGCAGGGAGTGTGGCCAGAGTCACGTAAGGGGACGAGAGGGACCGGAGTGGCTGGAAGCAGAGACACAACAGAGGGTGGCTGACTGGAAGTAAGTGGTGAGGAAGAGGAAGAGGTCAGATAGAAGGTTGGGGCTTGGAGCTGACTGGCTGGATAATGAGAGGGTGGCCCTCAGAGAGAGGGATGGCATGGAGAGCCAACTAGGTGGGTAGAAGAGATTTGCATTTTATTTTGATTTTTTTTTAAGTTGGCATCATGAGACAGTTCTAGGCTGGCCTGGAACTGGATATAGAACTGAGGATGACCTTGAACTCCTGATCCTCCTGCCTCCACCTCCCAAGTGCTGGGGTGTCAGGCCTGAGCTAGCCCACCTAGCTACATTTCGGTAAAGCTGAAGTCCCTGTGATGTGTGCTGCATTGAGATGTTCAGCAGGCAGCGAATACCTGGGTCTGGAGTCATGGACCAACTTCTAGGATGGAGGGAGAGGCTTGAGATTCATCAGCACACAGATGATGACTAAGTCCTAGGCATGATTAATCAGTTGCCGATGGCAGATGCTTGTAGAGTATATGGGATTATGGTGGGTCAGGGTCAGCTGGGGAAGAAATGGGTTTTCTTCCAAATTACTCAAAGATGGGAGAAGTTATAGCCATCAGATTATCAGCTATGTAAAATGTCTCCTATTAGAATTTAAATAGGCCACTTTGAACTGAATTAGAAAGTGTTTAATGGCAAGCACAGCTGATAACAATCAAGTAGCATTGTTTCCATGGTTTCTCTCTGACTGGAGCTCCTCTTGCCTGAACTAATGCTGGCGGAAATTGACTGTTCCTCCTTTTCATTGTGAGATGTATGTAACAGAAAATCACCATTTTAGTCAGTTTAAATTACATAGTTGAGGAGTATTAGGAATGTGCCCCTGTTCAGCCATCACTACCACCCATCTCCATAAACTGTTTCTTACTTTACAGGATTAAAACCCTGCATCCATTAAAAAATAACTTCTCATTCCCTACTTCCTCCAGACCATGGAGCCCACCATTCCCTTTCTGTCAGTTCAATGGGATCATGTGATATCTGTCTTTCTTATGTCTAGCTGATTGTGCTAAGGGTTATCTATGTTGTAATATGTTGTCTTAATCACTTCAGGCTTCTCTGACAAAATACTATAAGCTAGGTATCAGGTAAACAATGGCTGTTTTCTCACAGTTCCTAGGACTGTGTCAGACTAAGAACATGAGACTGACAGACATGATGTTTGGTGAGGCCCCCTTCTGGTTCCTAGACGGTGCCTTCTGGATGTGTGCCCACAGGAGGGAAGAAGTAAGGGGCTTTCTTCAGCCTTTCATAAGATCACTGGTCCCACTCACCAGGCCTCTATTCTCAAGACTAATCCTTTCCAAAGGCTCAGACTACTGCTATCATTTTAAGGGTTAGGATTTCAATTTGTGCATTTTCAAAGGCCACATACATTCAAGCCACAGGACATGAGTCCACATTTCTTTCCTTAAAGCCAAATGCTATTTGATTGCATGTATATATCATTTTATTTACCCTTCCACATTTTGACTATTAGTGAGGAATGACACTATTACACATTACAGTATATAGCACAGGCTAGCATAGGCCCTGGGGCTGTGTTCCCAGAACAACACATCTGATATCAAAGGGATATTCAGAGAGGATGAGAAGGGCAACATGGGTCCCAGACTAACCCAGTCCTTGGCCTACCTTTGCTTCCCCAGTGCTGGGATGAAAGGTGTGTGCCACCACCGCCCAGCTAATTTAAAGATTCTTAATTAGTATGTTGTCTTAACCATGGAGGATATACATATCTTCCATACAGATCACACACACACACACACACACACACACACACACACACACACACACACACAAGGGTGCACACCGTTAGACTGTATTCCTGGGTAGGTCCATGATCATGGTATTAATTTAAGGGAGAAATTCTATTGAGTTGTCTAAAGTGTCAAGGAGAAGAACCTTGGTGTCTGATGTGTATATCTTTTAAGAACACAAGGAAATCCATGGGTACCACATTCCAGTTATGAGCAAGTTCTAGGTGCTGTTTATTACACAGGCCAGTGACCACAAATAGCAATGATGAACTACATATTTCAAAAAGCCAGAAAAGATTTTGAATATTTTCAGCATCAAGAACTGGTAAAGGTGGACTGAGAGTGTTATCTAATTTGGGGAGTGACTGCCTGGTATTCACAGGGGCCTGGGTTTGACCCTCAGCACTGCAGAAAGCCAAATATGTTAGAGCATTACTATAATCCCAGCAATGGAGAGGTAGAGGCAGGATATCAGAAGTTCAAGTTACTATAGCCATCTAGTGAGTTCGAGGCCAGTCTAGGTTACATAAAATGCTGTCTTGAAGGAGGAGAAGGATGAGGAAGAGGAGGGTGAGGAAGAGGGGAGGAGAAGTAGTGATGTAAGAAATGATAAATGTTTGAGGAAACAGATATGTAGATGTTTAATGTGGTTTAAATATTACCTGGTATGTACATACATAGAAAGATAGCATGGTTCTTCATATATATGTTCAATGTTTATATTCTCATATTACATTTGGAAAAATGGAAAGATAAATTAATTTTAAATTTTTAAAAAGGAAGCAGAACTCCCAAACAGCCAACATTCTCAATTCCTGCACATACCATGAACAGGCTAGCAAAACTAGTTAAGCCAATTGACAGGGCAGCCAATAGATGTGTGGCAGGCTTCCAGCCCTCATCAGCCACCGCACATCAGGATCCAGGCCTGGAACAGTTTCACAGATCATCAAAACATAAAAAGCACATTGGCTGAGGTCTGGTGAGACCACTAAGTGGGAAAGAGCACTTGCCATGCCCGTCTGCTGACCCGTGTCTAATTCCTGATTCCAACATTGTCCCCTGACCTCCACACATGCACTCATTACACACACATCCTGCTAAGAAGAAATCTTAAAAATCTTCTAAGTTACACCAAGTGACTCTTTCAACACTTTGGCGGCTGATGAATAAGCAAGTGAAATATTTGTTTCCAACTTTGAATTCTGTTTAAGATGCACTTATAAGTCCCTGAGTGCTACCAGAATTCCTTGCAAGAGCCTCAGAGTGAAAGTATAAACACACTTGGCCTTTGTGTTTAGAAGTGGGAGCAATATCCCCTAATTTATCACCAGAGAGAAGTGATGAATGCTCCAGAACCATGTGGCATAGAGTAGAGGATTTTTTCCCAAAAACATAATCTCTAAAAGTCCCGTAAGAAAGACTATCTTAAAATTGGTGACAAGCCAGTTATTACCATCACTGAAGGATATCAAACATATTAATTTCTATTTTTAGTGTTCTATTTCATTTGAATATGAAGTATTTACACGTGACAACATTTTAATAAAAGCATTAAGATTAAAAAAGAAAGAAAGAAAGAACGTCTTTGGAGAAGAAAAAAATAAACATCTTGAAAATGTGGTATTGCCCTGCTTCCTCAGGACAGCACAACACGCATCACTATGGTTTTCTAACTACATTATTACATTTAAACATATAATTTTTCCTAGAACAATTATACTACATTAAAGTAATTGCTGTATTATCAAGTACAGGAAGGGCAGGGCACCTAAACAGTTCTGGAGGGATGTCATACAAACACAATTCCAGAACTCAGCACTAACCTACATCCATGTAGCTGTTTCATTATTTAACCAATCTTGTCTGTCCTCTTACCCAACATGGTCTTTTGTGTGTGTGTGTATGTGTGTGTGTGTGTGTGTGTGTGTGTGTGTGTGTGTGTTGTATGTAGTGTATGCATGTGTTCATGTATATGTCATGTGTGTGAGAATGGATACGTGTTCATATACTTGGAGACCACCAGGTGTGCTCCTCAATTGCTCTCCACCTTGCTTTTTTGAGACAGGGTCTCTCGCTGACTTGGCTATGAGGTTTTTAATGAGCCCTGCAGCTCATTGCAGATTGCTTTGATTTGGCCTGTCGTTGAAACAAGAATAGCAGGTCCATTTCCTACTTTGTCTCACTAAGACCATTTACAGGGCCATTGAGAAGGTCCAGGCACTATGACTAATTGTTATGGAACAGAAAGGAATGATCAGGGTTTGCCTTGCAAGCATGAGAACCTGTTGAATCCCCAGAACCCACTTTAAAAACATCAAACGTGTTGGCATGAGGTCGTTATCCCAGCACTGGGGAGGAGACAGACAGACCCTGGTGTTTGTTGGCCAACCTATCCTACTTGGTGAGTTTCAGGCCCATAGAAACGATGTCTCAAAACCCAACATGGACAGTGCCCGAGAAACGACCTGAGCTTTTCTTTGACTTCCATCAGCAGACACACACATGTGAACCTACTCATACTTAGATTCACACACACACACACACACACACACACACACACACACGAACCTACTCACACATACACATATGTGAACCTACTCACACACACACACACACGTGAACTTACTCACACACACACACATGTGAACCTACTCACACACACACAAACACACACACACAAACACACACGAACCTACTCACACATACACATATGTGAACCTACTCACACACACACACACGTGAACCTACTCACACACACACACACAAACATACACACACACACACACACACACACACAAAGAAATTAGTGATCAGACTTATGTAATTTAAGACCTCTAGTCACTGTGCAATCATTGGTCCTATCAGCAGAAAAACAAGATATTTACTAACTAAATCACTCTCATAAGAATTTTGTACATCAGTCAGCACTAATTTAGTCTTGCCTGAAAAGATTTCAGACTTCCAGATTTTTGTTATTGTTGGGTTAAAATGCAGATATAAAAATTTAGCTTATAAACCTGATGTGGTGGTAGCACACATCTTTAACCCAGCACTCAGGAGGCAGAGGCAGGCGGATCTCTGTGAGTTTGAGGTCAGCCTGGGCTACAGAGTGAATTCCAGGATAGCCAGGGCTACACAGAGAAACCCTGTCTCAAAAAAAAAAAAACCAAAAAACAAAACAAACAAACAAACAAACAAAGAAAAAGAAAAATTAACTTATAAAAATTGTGTTTGAAAAAATATGTACCTGAACATTCCATGAGTTTCTTTCTTATCAGGAGAGAAGAAACATTTACTGTTTCTACATCTAAACAGTCTTTGACCAGCTCATCCTTTAAATTCCCAGACTCCTCTGGGCAAGTCCACAGGGGCGTTGGAAGGAGCAGCTTTTTAAAAATCAGGCACTCATTTCTTCACAACAGCCTTTTAAAAAACATCACCGAAGAATGGATAAGTGAATTAACTAGCCCATTCTATTTTTGTTTGTGTGTGTGTGTGTGTGTGTGTGTGTGTGTGTGTGTGTGTGTGTGTGAGTGCGCGTGGCTGAGAGAGGATAATCCACAAGAGTCGTTTTCTCCTTCCACCACCTAAGTCCCAGAGATCAAACCCAGGTCATCAGTCTTGGCAGCAGGCTCCTTCCCTGCCAAACCGTCTTGCCTGCCCTTAACTCATTATATTCTTCCCGTGAACTCTCTTCAGCAATGAGAACAAGCTATGACTTAAGAAATGTGGACGCAGCCGGGCGTTGGTGGCGCACGCCTTTAATCCCAGCACTCGGGAGGCAGAGGCAGGCGGATCTCTGTGAGTTCGAGGCCAGCCTGGGCTACCAAGTGAGCTCCAGGAAAGG